>BRXY01000156.1:0-37395 GCA_030267945.1 Triparma strigata
AACCCTAACCCTAACCCTAACCCTAACCCTAACCCTAACCCTAACCCTAACCCTAACCCTAACCCTAACAGCAGCGATCGAAAACTCTGATCTGTACCTGCAAGGTGATAGCCACAGGCACTGGAAGACCTTCCTCCCGGCAACAAGGTTTTGTCGATCAGAAAGGCCATTTTGAGTCTCCCCGGCGCTCACACCACTCTGCACTATCTTATCCTCGACTGAATGTGCGTGAAGATAGACAGTGCGCACATGGCAAGGGGCTACTCCGAATTTTGATTTCGGCCTTTCTCTTGGTTTTTTGCAGCGCCACCAGGACCCTGTGCACGGCACCTGGAACCCTCAAACTCAAACATTAATCAGCCAACCCATTGATTTAAAAGGTAAATAGCTCACACTGTCAGCATACCAAAGGTCAAAATCCCCCGTAAATGTATTAAAACAGAGGTTATGGCGCTTCTATTACCTCAAACTCATGATGGTTGACGATGTTTGTGTTCCCCGCCTACCCCCCCCTACCTCCCTTTTTCCCCCACCCCTCCGACCTCCTCTACTGGTTCCCATCGCTCCCGTCTGATTTTTTAGGACAAACGTACGCGCACTCGAGTCCGTATACTCAATCTGCGTCCCACTTGGGATCCTATAAACGATTTGTTATGAGCGTCTCCACCCCTGCTTCTAACCCAAACGGCAATTCTAATGTACTTCCAGCATGAAATTCCATTACCTTTTCCTCTCCCTCTCCGCCCTCCGTACTGTGAGCAGCTTTGGCACCAGCTGCATCCCCTGCGACGAACAAGGGTTAGTAACCCTGGAACAATTTCAGAGGTAAGCGAGTGGGGCACTGTACTGGAGCTACCGGGTGTCTCGACCCCAACATAGCTTCCCAGTTAAACCTCTCTCACTCCAAACCTGACCTCAGCTTAATTGCCCGACTGGATGATATGGAACTTCGCATGGTTGACCTGAAGGGGGAACAGGGTGAGAAGGGGGAACAGGGTGAGATGGGTGAGATGGGTATGATGGGTATGAAGGGTGAGATGGGTGAGATGGGTATGATGGGTATGAAGGGGGAACAGGGTGAGATGGGTGAGATGGGTATGATGGGTATGATGGGGGAACAGGGTGAGATGGGTCCAATGGGTCCACAGGGTGAGAAGGGGGATCAGGGTGATATGGGTCCAATGGGTCCACAGGGTGAGAAGGGGTAACAGGGTGAGAGGGGGGCTCTCAACATTTCCGGAAGGATGCAACATACAAGGATAATTAAAATAACAGACGCCATGTTTTTACAATCATCAAAACGTTAGCGTTCATGTTCTCCGCCATCCACTTTCCCCCCTCCTTCCCCTTCCCCCCTCAACACCCAATTATCATTAAAAGTCACCCGTAAATGCCTCCTCCTTCGCCTTCTCCTCCATCCTCCTCTTCCTCTGCTCGTTCTTCATCGGGTTCAGGAAAGTCTTCAGGAAGAACTGCATGCTCCCCTTCAGGCTCGTCTTTTGCCAGTCTGGTACGTTCTTTGACTCGCCGTTCTCCTTCGCGTACGACTCGAGCTCGGAAACGATCTGGGGGAGGGTGGGGACGTTGAAAGGGTCGAAGCTGCGACGAACGAAATTATCGTTTATAAATGTATTAGAATTAAGTCCCCCCTCAAACAGTAACCCTCCTCAACATTATATATATTCTCACCTGTCGATCTTGGATACATCAATGGGAATGCACACTCGCCCCGTCTTGGGGTGAACGCAGAACGGGCTCTTGAGCAAGTGATTCTGCATCTTCGAAACGTTGATATCCAGGCGCGGGTACGTGTGCCTGAAGACCGTCTCGATGGGCCACATCTCTAGCCTCTCGCTCTCATCTCCCTTGAACTTGCGCTGCTTCTTGGCGCCCTCCTTCTTGGTCTCCTTCTCGATCCTGCTCTTGAGCATCTTCCACTTATCGGCGGGGCTTACGTCCCTCTTCGTCCACTCCTTATCGAGCTCCGCGGCTATCCCCGCCTTCCTAGCCTCCTCGGGGAGCGTCTTCAGAAGCTTCACCCACTGCTCCTGATTGCTGAGCAGCCCCATCCCCTCCTCCCCCACCAAGTGATCCAAGAACATCGGCTCTAGTACCCCGAAGCTCCTCGCGAGCATCGGGTGCAGGCTCGTGTTAAGGTCCAAGCTCTTCTCCTCGTTCTCGAGCGGCAGCTCGAAGTACGTCGCCACGGCGCTCCTCGCGTCGTTGCTAAGCGTCCTAGCGCTCTCGTCGCAAACCCAGCAATGGACACCACGACGACCTGAGTAAAACCACACGAGGTTGTTGAAACCGAAGTCGGTCTTGAGGCCTTCGTCCATTACCTTCACAGCCATGTTCATGTACTTCCAGCATTTGTTGCATATGTTCGCTCCGCTGCAGCACGTCCTCACGCCATCGTAGTCGGTAAGATCGATATCGAAGACGAGCTCGCGCTCCTCGGTGTGGAAGACATCCTTGCTGAGGTTGTTGTGGTCCTTGGGCTGGTGGGTGAAGACTGCGCCTATGTCGATTTTGTTGGGCTGGCGCTTTATCACTGCTGACTTGAACTCTTCAAGGTCTTTGAAGGACTGCGAGAGTGGAGAGAGGAGAGGAGAGGAAGACAGCCGACGGATCGATGATTTGTTGTTAGTTTACTCGCTCGCTCGCCCTCGCACATCAATATCCCTCTACGATCTTAACTTACCTGGTACCTAATGTAAATCTCATCCTCCGGAGTCGGCTGAATGGTGAAACTCCACTCCCTCCTATTAAAGAAATCCTTCTCCACCCCGTAACTCAGCCAGTCGTACATGGCCTCGTAGGGGAAGAGACGGTCGTAGTAGATCCTGAGGAGCTCGGGGGAGAAGACGACTGCGTTCTGCTGAGGCCCAGAGGATGACTTAGAGGACGTCACAGCTTTGGAGGAGGAAGTCTCATAGGGAGAGATGGGGATTGAGGCAGTAGAGGAGCGGAGGGGAGGCTTCTCCATCACCTCCTCAGGTTTGCCTGTGATATGCGATGGGGGAGCAGAGGCGCGTTAGAGATCAAGAGTTGACTAGAGGTCGGGACAGAAATCCCCCCCTCAGCGGCTCTCAGCGGCCCCTCGGCGGGAACGTGTCCAAAATGCCAAGATTGAATGATTTGAAGACGTTATAGAAAAATGCGAACCTCCGCAACGTCGGTATATTTCACAAATTGGTGCAGTGCGGGATTCAAAACTCGTCTTCATCGTCTTCTTCGCCTTCAAATTGACCTCTAATAATATTTCCCCCCGCCCCCCAACCCCATCTCTGTCCTCCCTCCTCCAACTCCTCCTCCGCATTCATTATTCATTCATTCGTTCGTCTCCTCCCATACTCATTCTGTCATTTTGACTCACGTTTCTGAGCATTAGATTCTTGTAACGCCGGCATGATATTTGAGCTTGTCCTTGAATTTTCACTTCCAGGGAAATGATGAAAACCAATTCACATCCCATATCATCCCATATCATCCGATTTAACGCATAATTCAAAGTTGACTTTTCTGTGCCCGCTACTACCGCCCATATACTCTTCCCGCATAACGTTCAGTCAGTACTTCTGACGTTCAAATTTTGTAATAAAAGTCAGTGTCGGTCGATATTCCACAGCGGGGGTCGTCAATTCACTTCTCCCACCCTATCCTATCTCCCTCCCTATCCTCAGTCCATCGTCAGCTACTGTATCATCAGATACCCTTGCCTTGCCTTCCTCTTTCCTCTCCCACACAAACTGTAACGTGTAACGTTGGGTGGCATTGTTGGGTGGCATCGTTCGTGAAGACTCAGAGACCTGTGAGCATCAACAATGAGCAGTGTTTCTAAGCAGCTTTTATCGCAGCAGCTTTCATCGCAGCAGCTTTCATCGCAGCAGCTCAACAAAAATACTCCCGCAACAGCGCCGCCAATAGCAGTACCACCAAGGCAATCGACGACTCCGCCGCCTCCTCCAACAAATACAACAAATACTGATCAGCACAACACAGAAGATCAAACGCACAACCCTAATCATAATCCTCAACCTCCTCAACTTCCCCAATCTCCCATCCCTCCTCAACCCCACTCGCACTCGCACTCGCAAACCCCCTACACCACGTCCCCCCAACCTCCCTACCCACACCAACACCAACACCGACCCCTCCCCTACGGGCAAACTACCCCCTACAACCCTAACTACCCTAACCCCTACATGTATTACCCCCCTCAACAACCCTACTACAACAACCCTAACCCTCAGCAGTATTACGGTTACAATCAACAGCAACAGCAGCACGCATACTATGCGCAGCAGCAGCCAGGTTACGGAGAGTATGCGGGTTACGGGTTACGGGAATATAACACTAACTACCGACCTGCACGTAACCAGCGGCAGAACTATAAATGCAATAACGCCAACCCTAATAAACGCACTTCAAGACCGAAGAAACCACCTAGAGGAGAAAAGAAGGGCTCCCTCTCCAACTCAAAAAAAAACAGCAACAACTCAAGTAACCCCAACAGCCGCCAGACCCTTTCCCCCCAGGCAGCCTCCTTCGTGACGCCCCTCACCCAGTCCGACATCGACCTGAACACCCTCCGCTCCCAACTGCGTTCCTCCGAGATCTCCAACCTCTCCTCTCTCCCCCAGATCCTCTCCGTGAACGTCTGCAAGGGCAACGACCGTTACATCATCGTGCAGATCACGGGCTCCCCCGACACGCCCTATGCAGGCGGAAAGTATGATGTAGAGGTTTTCTTCGGTAAAGACTATCCGAAGGTCTTCCCTCAATGTCGCCTAGCGACGAAGATAGGTGAGATGGCAAGTTAACTGAACATCGACTTTCGTTCGTTACTTAATTCTAACTCTTCGCTTATCGTTCCTCATCGTCCTGCTCCTCTCAAGTCCACCAATCTATCTCCCCCGTGGGCGTAATAACGTTTCCCCCGCTCCCCTCCCCCATCTCCGCCTCCACTCCTATAAAGTACATCCGCGACGTCATACTAGGAACGAATCCTTCTCCTGAATTAATCGAAAGAGCGGAGGAATGTAACAAAAAGAATGCTATAGAAAATACGACACCTCAGGTGAGAAGAAAGAAATGGAAGAGCTCGAGCAAATACGAGCGTAAGAAAAACCGCAGGGCAATTCTAACGAACCAATTTTGGCACATCTTTCATCCATGCACCACGCAATTATGACTCGTTACGGTGAAACTTCATTCGACTCGCATCGCTCTTCGCTTCGCTCGTCGCAGGACATGACTGACCCTGCGCTAAACTACTCCCCTCGCCGCGTCTCTTCTATCCTCGGAATAAAAGAAACAGACTTTGAAGACTACAAAATATTCTACCAGCCTATCCTGACGTCAACAAAGAAGGAGCGAGTGAAAGGGTTCGTAACAATGTCCTCACCCTCCTCCTCCTCCTCCTCCTCCTCCAAGTCAGGCTCCACCTCCATCCTAAGCAAATGGTCTAAGAACGCGACCCTCGACCCTTCCGCCTCTGAGTCCGTCCCCTCCCAATTTGCCCCCCAGAACCCCGTCGACGCCCTCTGGTCGACCCTCCACTCCAAACGCTCCGCCCCTCTAAACTACTCCTCCCACTCTTTCATGACCCTCTCTCACGCCATCTCGTCCCCTACGTTATCCGCCGTCCGTAAAACCATGGGATTCAAAAAAATGACTTTAGAACAATGTCAGATGTTACCGGCTGTACTTGAAGGGAAGGATATACTCGTTAGGAGTAATACGGGAACGGGGAAGACTATTAGCTTCCTGATACCGTGTATCGAGAGGGCGAGTGAACTGAGGAGACAGAGCCAAGGTGAGAGAGAGAGAAAGAAAAGAAAAAACGATTTAATATATAATTAACGGAACTAACATAACATCCTAACAAAATACAATACCCACACCAACCCTTCCAGTGTCGGCTCTTATAATATCCCCGACCCGCGAGCTCGCCTCTCAGACAGCTGAGATGGCAAACCAGCTCGTCGTCTTCAACACAGACATAATAATCGACATTTTCATGGGCGGGAAGAACATTAACTCGGAGGTAGCGAGGTGCGAGAAGGGGTACCCTACTATATTGATCGTTACGCCGGGGAGGATGTTGGATCATTTAGAGAGGGATGAAGGTTAGTTAAAATGGAAGGAAGGTATTTTTATGGTATATATATATACATGTCATCGCGGGGTGCTAACCATAGTTTAAACCCTTTTCCCTCAGGAAAATTAGAGCAGCAACTCGCGAATCTTAATACTCTAGTTCTTGACGAGTCCGATCAACTCCTTGCCGCCGGATTCCTCCCGAGCATAGAAACAATAATCCAATACATCCCCATGACCTCCCCCGACCTCCAAACAATGATGTTCACCGCGACCGTCCCCCCCTCCCTCCACGAAGTCGTCTCCTCAACCCTGAAGCCCGACGGCTACTTCCTCGACGCAGACGAGTCCAAGACAAAGTGGGGCCTCTCCCAATTCAACATCGAGAAGGTGAGAAGGCGCGTTGACGGGGTCTTGGCGCTCATCGGCCGATACGTTCCGCACGTAACGTAGCTGCTGCCACAGCTTTTTACTCCGTTTTTAACATCTCGAAAAAAAAATCTTCTATTGCGACGTCCGCTTCTCTCGTCGCAGAACGTGATGCTGAACTCAAAATCCCCCGCCCCCCTAACTAAAATCGAGCCCATAACGAACGCCATGAAACGCGCCGCGCAAATAGCAGCCTCCCGAGCCTCCCTAGGCCTCGACTCGACCCGCGAGAAACCTGCAACGAACCCTTCAGCGACAATAGCTAATTTCAAGGACATGGTAGGAACGTCAATCGTCCAACATTACGTATCATGCGATATCTCCTCCCAGGCGTTAATGTTAAAACGTCTTCTATCATTATCCTGCGCTAGAAAAGATTATAAAGTAATAGTATTCTTCCAAACAGCCCGCGCGACCGCATACTTCGTTTCCCTAATGTCAGAAGTTCACTTCATCGACGTTCTAGAAATGCACTCACGGAAATCTCAGCCTCATCGAGCTCATGTCAGTCATAAGTTTAAGACTGAGTATGATCAGGTACTGTTTACTAGTGACGTTAGTGCTAGGGGAGTTGATTATCCTAATGTTACGTGTTGTATACAGTTCGGTTTACCTCAGAACGTTGAGAATTATATACACAGGTGCGGGAGGAGCGGGAGGGGGATACAGGGGGGGCTGAGCATAGTGCTGCTGAGCGAGTTCGAGAGGTTCTTCTTGGAGGAGCTGGAGGAGCAGGGGATTGAGGTGCCGAGGTTGGAGGTTGAGTTGGGGGGGGAGGAGGAGGAAATTATTAAGAAATTGAAGGGGAGGACGGACGTTCCGAAGAGCAAGGTGAGGTCATGAGAGATGTCAATACCGCCCGTAACTATATATATATACATTCTAACTCCCGCTCGTTTTTCGCAGGAACTTCTCAACAGAGCAAAGCTCCATTACCAAGCCTGGATAGGCTACTACTGCTCCCACACCAAGCGTCTCGGCATCGAGAAGGAGGACATCGTGAACAAGTCGATAGTCCACGCTCTAGAGGTGCTGGGGCTGGACGAGGTGCCGGCGATTAAGAAGAGCACGGCGGAAAAAATGGCCGTTGATGGAATACCGGGAATTAGGATCGAAATGTGAAGGGGGGAGGGGGGGGATAAGAAGAAAGGGCAAGAAGAACAATCGTAGGAGAGAGATTCACATCAGCAAGAACTCTTATCCTGAAAGAAAGGGGGAGGGGGGAAGAAGTAAATGAAGTAGAAAAAAAACAGTACCCGTATCAAAATAACAAACTAAACTAAAATTTAAATAATGTCTAACCACGTGCACTGCAATTTTTCCGTCGGAGATACCTCGCACGACGACGTCAAGAACAGGAAGATGAAGAACCCCAGTATCGTGCATCTCATGACGGCTATCCTGAAGAAGTTTTTCGTGGTGGTGGTATTCAACAGCTGGCAGACTTCGTCTAGCATCTCCTGCGTAGCGTACTCCCTCTGAACGACCTGCGGATCGACGTGGAGGTTGACGGAAGTGTGGTAGTTGTGGAAGCCGTCGCTGCCTCCGGAGACGTTAAGGACGTTGGCGGAGTCGTTGTCCCTGCTCCAGCCGTCTTCCCTGGCCCTATCCTCCATCAGAGGTGATAGAAGACCGTCACCTCCGACCCCACTGACTCCTCCTCCCAATCCAACATTGAAGTCGGTGTTGCCGTTGAAGCTGCGAGATTTCCGTGGCGTTAGAAAAAACAAAAGAAGAAGCACTCCCTCCATTTGTCTCTCACCTGAAATTCTTCCAGTCCTCGTGTCCCGCCGCCGCCGCCTCCCCCGCCCCACGTGGTTGCATGTTCGAGCCTGACCCTCCCGTCCTGCTGCTCATCCTGCTCTCGCTGAGTCTGAGCGCCGCGAAAAGGGACAGGTTGTTCATGCTCCTCCGGCTCGTTTCGTTCAAGGAAGTGTTTTCGCAGGCCTTGATCTGGCCTTCGCTCCCGGCCCTTTCGCCGCCGAATTCTCGCTTCTTGTAGAAATTCTCCAGGTGGGTGTCTCGGCTGAGGTGCGAGTGGCGATGCTCGAACTTCAGGCTCAGCCTGTGGAGCTCGGCTGAATTTCTTGGGTTCGACGAAGTAGACTGCCGCTGGGAAGGAGGGTTGGAAGAGGGCAGTCCGCGAAGGGTGGGGTCGCCTCCCCAGCCCCTCAGCAGAGCGCCCGGCTCGGCCGCCTCGTCCTCGATGATAGTCGGTTCCCTGAAGGAGATTCGCGTTTGGCTGTTCCTGACGGACATGCGAGGTGCAAACGAGCTCTTTGGAGCGTCTCCCCAACCTCTCAAGAGGCCCTCGCTGTCGATCTTGCCATTCTCCTTCGCCTCCTCCTCTGCATATTGCTGCTCAGTGGCTCGTTCGGAGCCTGGCTTCGACCCCCCCACCTCACTGCCACTACCGCCACTAATACTCGATCCAGGTATTTTGCCCCCAACGAATGTCGTGGAGGATCTCATGCTGGTGGAGAAGCTATTGCCGCCAACGCCCTGCAAGACGAGCCGAGTAAGAATTAAGTAGCGGCGATAGAGTGGAGGCATTACTAGCAGATCGTCGCTTCGCTATACTCGCGCTCACCTTCTTTCCGCTCTCTTCCCTGCCCATCATGGCGTACTCCTCGAGCTGAAGCTCTTGGGCGAAGAAGACAAGGTCGTCGACGAGGCTATTTTTGCTGAGAGTCGGGCCGAAGAACCGAAGAGATGCGTAGAACGGAACTTGCTGCAGACCGAACAGGTACAGGTACAGGAAAGGCTGGAAGATCGAAAACGCCATGAACATGGGGTCTATGTGAAAGAAGATGAGAAGTCCCATGCCCAGGAAGAGGGAGAAGAACATCAGAACGCCCTGAAACGTTCGCAAGGGGAACTCAGGTGCCTTGAGGGGGAAGCAATGCCTCCACTCGTCATCCACAAACACCCACGGGCACATTTTGTGAGAGACAGGTCGCACCGTCTTCTCAAGGCTGTCCCTATGCTGCCCTCCTTCGCCGCCGTGCCCGTGCTCGGGCCCGTCGCCCCTTGTGGAGCCGTGGCCGGAACATGTGCTGCTGTTGTGATGCGTTCGGCGGTGGCTTCGGTCACTGTGTTTGGACGACGTTCCGCTCCTGTGGCTCGCCCTGCTTGCCCTGCTGACCTGACTCGTCCTATTGGAGGGCGGCGGGCTCTGAATCGCGGCGATAGTCGGCTCCGGCATACCTCCGTGGCCGCCCTTGACGTCCTCCTTGTTCTTCGCCTTCATGTGCGCCTGCCTGATGGCGTCCGTGTTCTCTTTGCGGTCCTTCGCTTGCTGGATGTGGTGGGAGTGCCTGTTGCCGTGACTCCAGTCCCTCGACACGGTCGATCTCAGCATATTCCCGTACATGGAGGACTCGGTCACCTCGGAGCGGTCATCTTCGTGGCCCTCGTACTCGTCCTCCTCGTCGAAGTGGCCCGCGTCGAATGAACGATCGAAGCGGCTCGCTCGGACGTTGTCGCCCATGGCCTCCTTCTTGGCAGTGAGGAGAATCAGCGAAGCTGCGGCGAGCGGCGAGCGTAAAGGTCGGGTTGGTTAGGAACTGTTAGCAGCGACTCGCTCCTTTTCTGCTCCTCGCAGCAAGCTAGCTCACCTCTGCTACGCTCAAAGCCGGCCCAAATAAGTCCGTTGACCAAGTACAGAACCCACCCCATGAAGAACATTGACCAGAAGTAGTTCAGGTTGATCGCCGCAGAGTCGGCCCACATCTCCTCAATTTGGTCGAAGCTGCCGTCGCTCACGTCGATGATCAGGGTGACGCCGGTGCTAATCATTGTTATGCACAGGATCCCGGCCCAGGTCCTCCAACCTACTTGCACCAACTTCACGCACAGGGCGCTCGAGCACCTGTCGATGTACTCCGCGTAATCGAAGGGCAAATCGGGAGGGAGACCTTGGCTGACCAAGAAGAAGTGGCGGGTCAACAAATAAGCGTTCAGGTGCATCCTCTTGTCCAACTCGGAGTCCCCAAAGATGAGGTGCCGAGGCGCGTCGATGTACCACCACTCCTTCGCGCGGGTCGCCTTGCAGGATTTGAGCTCGGATATGCACTCCACCAAGTCGAAGTTGGCAACCTGCGTTTTGCAACACATGGGTGAGGATTTGTGATGTGTCTGTGTGATGAAGAAGCTCTTCGCTCTCACCTTCTCCTCGTAGTCCCCAAACTTGGACAGGCACTTTTTACTGCTGTAAGCTATCCAACCCGTGACCAAGTAGTAAAATACCATCATCAAGAACAGCGTCAAGTGGACGAACTCAATGAGGTGCACATGGTCGTCCGTCAGGTCGGACAGCTGCGAGACGAAGAATAAGGTGAAGGAGATCAGGCCCAGCATGGACAGCTCAGCAAGAAGCGCCGCGGCGAAGTTGCGCCAGAAACGATCGTGGCTGAGGAGCAAGTGAGGGTAGTGTAATTGTGTTAGAACACGACGTTGTTTGTGTTGCGAAGGTATTTACGACGCCCCTCCCCCCTCAAAGCTCACCTGGCTTTGTGAATACCATGGTGAATCACGTGCTCGAAAAAGAGCGCGAAACAAATCAGACCCGCCAGTGTGCAACATAGTGGCACAGTAATGCCGGCGAGGTCCATGCAGGCGAACTCGCCCGGCCAATTGGCGGTACAGGAGGGATGCGAACTGTGATCATCATCATGAGAGTCGGAGGAAGATCTCATAGTTTACGACCAAGCTGGTGTAAGGAGATTTTATAGCCGGCCCTTAAAATGTAAGTGCAACCCGCCGCTGAAGCTTTACGATTATTCGCGGCTCGACCTTGGTGCAGTGGAATTGATGCGGCCCACAAGGAGGGCGGCACGATAAGGTGTTATTCTTGTTGAAGGGAAAATGGTGTCAACGGTTTCAGAATATGTTAGGGTTTACGTAACTTTCGAATCACTGTCCAGACGAAGGGATTGTGGGGTGGGTGGGATGGTTGGAAGCTGGTCTCGATTTTAAGAATTCAATCAAACCCCCAATCAAATGCACATAATCTCTGTGAAAGTGAAAAAGATTTGTTGTTTTTCTTATTACTGCCAGTGTTTTTTGGTCAAAGAAATCTTTACGAAATCAGATTGGAAAGTCCGACAAAGTAGCAAGCAATGAAGGTCGCTCAAGACCCCAAGTCCCGCAAGATAGTGCCCGATCTGGGCGAGGAGGTCCGAAATCCAAGTCCAAGTACACTCTTTACCGTCCGAGCCAAACTCGAAACAAATCGCTTTGGCGCGATACTCAAGCGTCAAATTTCTCATACATTTACTTCTGACACTCTGGCAAGTATCAATAAATATACTATCGCATTTTTGTCTATCTCCGACATGGTAACGGACATTATTATGACCTCAAGGTACTTTGCAAACGGGGAAGAGACCTATGCAAAGGCATCCTTGACCTGCATCTTGTTAAATATGGGTTTAGTATCGCTTGTGACGTTTTTCACTAACCGACAGAGGCCTTGTAGGACCATCTTTAAGGAACAAATTGTCGTGTGGAGCTTGATGAAGCCTGCTCTCGATGCCCATAGGGTAGCTAATAAGCAAGAGCAGGAAGAGGGGATGATAATTGACGCTGGTAGTGAGATGACCATAGGCAGAATTATCGAAATGGTCACTGAGTCGATTCCCGGCACGTGTATCCAAATGTCAGCCATCATCACCAATAAAGACTTTACGAAGACAGCTCTATTATCATTGTCGAGCTCTATTTTGACAACCGCATTTATCTCAGCTCAAATAACCTATGATTGGGACACTGACGACAAGAAGAGAAGATTCAATCCTAGATTCTATGGGTTTATGCCAAGAAGACTATACGAACAGATCATTGTCGGGGCGCTGCTTTTGCTCATGTCAATGTTCAATCTAATGATCCGATCTACTAGTTGTGTGCTGATCGGCATGAGCTTCGGTGTTCACATGGTAGTACTAGTATTGGGAGGAGAGCTACTAATGTATTTAATGTTCAAAGTTGTTAGACGCGATTTTGATTACTGGGTTGTCGTCACTGGAATCACTCTAGTCTTTTGTAATGTCAGCCTTAGAATTCTAATGAAGATTGCCGTCGACTGGGCGTGTATAACTCATTTTAGACACCCTTTAGAACTTGGGGGCGGCTATTTCTCGTTCACAATGGCGCTGACTATTCTCGTCGGAATGTCTGTTGCATTGGTTTACCGCCAGGAAGATACTGAAATTACCGGCGAAGATGATGGAATTGAAGAACGGTTTGTGGTTTATTTTATGGCTGGCTGCTGCACGGGGCTGACCCTTTCGTATGCTACTTTTTTGAAGCGAATCAATCAAAAGTTCGTCCGAACCTTTTTTGACACTCGCACAGGTGATGAATATTTAGCGAGCGAATTCAGAAGATCACTTAAGGAGGATAATGATACAGACACAGGGGATTCTTTCAAACATAATATTTTCGCGTACAATGAACGAAAGTGGAAGTACATTATTGAGGACGAGGTGAAGTGCTGGCTAAATGAGAATGTTACAAGTTGGCTTGACAGTAAAGCCGACTTCTTTACTGACTTTAGGAAGTCTCAAATTCCGACTTGGGCAATAGATGATCCAGTCGTTTTGAACCGAATTCGAAATAAGAAGGTTAGGGAAATGCGCAGCCATCGGGAGAACATTGTGCTCAAGACTTTGCGTCCCGGGACAAAGTAAAGAAATAAAGAAATCGGGTATACATTTTGGAGTAATGAATTAAATTGTTTTTCATCTCACTTCACTCGCTTTCGCTGACCAGTCTCGGAGCAACAGGTGGTGGAATGGCCGGAGGTGGCACGGCCGGAGGTGGCACGGCTGGAGGCTTAATAATTCCGACGCTCTCCTTCTTCTTCTTCTTGATGTAGGAGGCTACTCGCTTGCCGCCGCTGTCTGAGTCATTATCGTTGTAGTCGTGGTTGTCGTCGTCATCACTTTCGTCCCTGAACAAGTCCGAATCGATTATAAATTCAACGACCTTGATGACATCTTTGACGTCTTTCATCTCTAACATTGGGTCGTAGCCCTTCTCGGGCTTCAGTATAGTGGGCGCAAAGACAATGGCGAGATTCTGCGACGTCATCATATTAATCAAAGACTTTGCCTCTATCTGTGAGGAGCGAAGCGATGAGTTAGAAAAAGGTAGTGGCAATAGTGAGTAGCCTCTTCATCCTCTCTCACCTTTCTCAAAAATTGTATAAGGGTTTCCAGTAGCGTCCAGTGACCTTCGGGCCAACTCTTGGAAAGGGAAAGGAGGCTGGTTGTTAGGCGCTCTGCGCTCTTAAGGCTCTTGAGCAGGGCAGTGTAGCTTTGAGGGGGTATGAGGGACACCGGGAGGTTCCTCAAGTACAGCTTCATTAGAGAACACACGTTATTCACCGTGCTTAGTTCACTCGAGACCAAGGGGTGCGTTGCGTCCGCCTCGTCGCTCTCCTCCGCCGAAACGTACAGCTCCAACAAGTCGTCCACCTCAGTGCTGTCGCCCGCAAGTCTGAACACGCCCACGTGGTCGAGCCCGTGCGCAGATATGTAAGTGATGCAGTCAATTATTATGCCGGGAATTTCATTCGTCAGCGTGCTCGGGGTTTGCCCGCCAGGCTCGAACGAACTGGAGCGGATGTTCCTACTGCTATTCGTCGCCACGACTTCTGACGCGAACGGAATCTCGGGTGCCTGGACAATATCAATGATTTGAGCTTGCAGGGCCGTGTAACGAGAGGAGAACACTCTCAGGGTCTTACCCGTCCGCAGGCCGAGGAGTATGCTCGTCAGGTCCGCCTGGAGGGGATTTGGTGATGAGGAAGACTCGACGATTGCCGCCGAACCGCAGATTTGGGACGAGAGAAAACCGTGGGCGGCCGTTAGGCCTAGCTTCACATGTTTCTCCACCGAGGGCCAGAGGTCTGTAAGCGGAGAGCGGAGAGCGGCGAGCGGCGAGCGGCGAGCGGCGAATGATGAATTAGAATAAAATAAAATAGAGGTGATAGTGGCCTTGTGCTTCTTACCTATGTAGCCCTTGAGAATTTTGCTCAGCTCCGTGTTCGCCTTGGTGACGCTTTCAGTAGCTGCCGCCAGCTTCGCCTTTCTCCTCGCAATTTCTTCCGGCTCCGCCTCCTCCTTCTCCATAATCCGCTGATGCAGCCTATGGTGGTGAGAATAATCCAACACCATGTTGTGCCTCCGCTTCTGCTTCTCGGTTATTATTTTTGTCAGTTCGAGGGAGTGATTTATCAGCTCGACGCAGTTGTCCTTCAGGCAGTGCTCGAAGCACTTGAAGACTTTGTCGTCGAATCGAGAAGGCAACTCGACGGCGACGCCGTCCCCAGGAGAGTAGAGGGAGGCGAGTGAAATTGCACGCAGAGATTCCTTGTATGCCAGCGTAGTCTGAATGTGCGAGAGGAGGAGTCGCTTCGTCTGCTCTAAATATTTCTTCGAATCGTGGACCTTCTCGAGGTCGCCGTTGATGAGGGCGTCATTCGTTGTTTTGTCGCATATGACTTCCTTCACGCCGCTGTGGGGGCGGGTTGGAGAGGGGTTGTGATGTTGAGAGGAGGGTGTAGAAGGGGAGAAGGGATGTGAAGGGGGGGGATTTCGGGGGTTAGACGAGAGTCACGTGAAAACATGTCCCGAAAACTTTCAAACAAGACAGATAAGGTCTCCGGGGGAGCCAGGGCCTGAGGGATATCATTGCACTTCTCATGGCCAAACATCAAACTCACAGCTTGTCAAGAGCAGTTTCCTGCAATCGCCGCTTAAAGTTGACGAAACCGAACGATGCGCCTTGCTCGGCAGGAGCCGGGACGCCTTTCAGAAAATTCATCAGGATTTTAATGTCCCTGGGAAAGACAAAATTCAACACAGCATCATTTCCTTGCTGATTTATTATCCACGGCTACAACGAACCCTCATATGTTTCTCCAAATCCACGCGAGCTAGTATTTTCTCCTCGCCATGTCCCTCCTACCGCCTTCTTCTCTTACGTTCACCCTCTCTGAGCTTGAAAAGTACAACAGACTTCTCACTGAGACATGTGAACAGTTTTGTTTGAATTTCAAGGGCAACGGGGACGCCGACACCGAGCGCTGCCGAGACTTGATGTCGTCCTTCCTGGGATTCGCCAAGGATAAGATCGGAGCCTTGGAGAAGGAGTCGAGCGAGGCAGGAGAAATGCTAACGACCATAGTCCCGGCGCAAAACACTGCGAGCATGCGTCCCTCCTCCTCCCCAACAGTGAACAGCGAATTCTCGTCTGCGGGCAAGATAAAATCCACGCCGACTACAATCACACAACTGAAGACGAACAAGGTCGCACCAATGATGAGCCAAACGTCGACTGCCCTCAGCATCTTCAGTTCACCTGAGGCCAACCAGTACATCGAGAATCTCAACAAGGACCTTGACTTCGAGAACGAGAAGGTCCTGCAGATGGACAACGTCGTCCAACGGTACACAGACGAGGAGGACGCCATGATAACTTCGGGCCTGGGCTTGATAGCCGGCATGGAGATGAAGGGCGCGATAACTTTTAGAGACTTCAAAGCTACGTTCTCAGCGACCAAGTTCCTGAAGGGCTACTACAACTCTAAGGAGGGAGACATATACGGAATGAGTAGCTTCACGATCAGGGGCGACGTGAGCAGGGTGGCAGCAAGAACGACCAATTACTGGATGCGGTGCATGAATCCGGCTTTCGGTGCCAGCAAAGAGACATTGAAAGACACTGAAGTTTATCTCGAGTTCCCAAACACCTACAGCGCGATCTATTGCCAGGCCTACAACTTTCCCGCGCCTATGTCAAACCGAGAGGCTATCGTCAATATCGTGTGGAAGGTAAGCACCTATCGAAATCACCCCTAGCCTTTTAACTCCTCTTGCTAACACCCCTCACAGCGCTTGAGTGAAAAGTCCATAATCGTGGTGTATCATCCATTGATTTCGCATCCTAGCGTTGAAGACAAGGACGGTGACTCCGTCATACGTGGATCCTTCCATACTGTCTATCATATGACGCAGTTTGACGACGGGCACGTAGAAACTAAGTTGGGGTTCCACATCAATTTCGGAGGAAATCTCCCCAAGGCGATAGTCAACGGATTCATAATTCCCAACTTCGATCGTGTATTCAGTCACTGTCAAGCGTACTTCGGCAACTCTATCCTCTACCTGACGAAGGCCGATGGCAAGCTCTTAGGCGAGCTCTTGGTCAACCAGGTAAAGACGGCGAGGAAGAGGGGCAGCTGGAAGAAACGCGCTGACCTTGGAAAGGTCGGCGTCGACGAGTTTCTGTATTGTTCGGTCGCGATGCGCGAGCTCTTGCCTCGGCATCCGTGGCTAAGGGCTTTGCTGCACGAGGTAAGCCTTAACCAGGTGAAGGTCGCTCGGACCGTGACGGCAGCGCTTTCCGACATGAAGGATAAAGACGCCATCAACTTGGCGAGGGGCCTGTCGACCATCATCCTCTCGAACACGGAAGCGTCAGCAGCAGTGGATCACTGGATCTTCCAGAACACCGCTCTAGAGGAGTTTGAGAAGGAACACGAATGGATGCGCTCTTTCTTCGTTGAGATCGCTCAGTACAACCTGAACACGAGTAACCTTGGTCTGAGGTTGCGAGTATTCGGGGGCGCAGTGCTGTCGACGGTCGATCTCGTCACCGACATTTACATGACATATCAGTTCTTAAACACGGAGGGCGAGGAAGGGTACGGAATGACCAACGCAGTCTTGATTGGCTTGACGATACTCGTGCAGTTGTTCACTTCGTATGCTCAGAATTAAAAGTCAATGAAACACTTTTTTCAAGACGCGATTTGCACATTGATAGGCTTCAAACCTGCCCTTGACGCGTACAGGGTCGGATCTGGCGTTGAACAAGAAGATCACCAGGCCTTCTCCCCTTTAACCGAAATGACGTTCTGCAAATGCATTGAAACTGTCTTCGAGGCAATACCAAGTTCTATCGTGCAAATCTACGCCCTCCTTTCCGCCAGGGAGAAATCGATAGACGCCTTGATTTCGATTTTGGTTTCGGCAGCCACCATTGCCTTCACATCGTCCATGCTTACTTATGACTGGGATACATCGCCCACAAATCGGACGAGCGTCCCTTCATTCTATGGATTTGTGCCTGACAAAGCGTTGCCTCGAGCGGTGTGTTTTCTGTCGATGATGTCGCTCTCGTTCGCACATGTGCTGCTGTTGACATCGGCATGTGCGCTACTAGCTTTGACTAGCCCGAACTGGCTGCTGCTCTTCTTGGGTGTGGACATGGGTATCCTCTTTCTCTACAAGATCTTGCGGGGCGACCTCTTCTACTTTCTGAACCTCAATGGCGTTATGAGATTCGTCACGGCGATCATACTCAGGTTTGCCACAAAGATTTTGGTGAATTTTACGATGCTCGTACAATTGCGCCACCCTAACGAAGTTGGCGGACTCCCGTTCGCAGTCTCTATTCTCACTTCAGTGGTCGGGAGGTGAGTTCCAGGACGTTAACAACGAGCCAAGGATGCGAGCAATCACACTAATAGCTTTACCACACACAGCTTTGTTTCAGTCTACGCCTACTCAAACTACTACAACAAAGACGAAGACGCGAAGCTTGACGGCGAGATACTACAAAATGCTCTCATTAGCTTGGTGTCAATCTGGTTCGTCTCCGCTGTGACGTTTGCCCTGGTCATTAAACGAGAGTACCTCCACACCTTCTACGACATGGACACCGCGTCAACTTACAATCGGCAACGGTTCTTGCATCTCAGAGAAGACCAAGACGATCTGAAGAGCGATATTTTGAGTCTTCACCCTGACGTGTACATGGCATGGGGCGACGAGCTGATCAAGCCATGGACGATCAGCAACTGGAACAGGTGGGAAGAGGAGAAGCCGGTTTGGTTCACTGACACCTGGATCGAAGCCGTCCCGAACGAATACATCCCCTTCGAATGGCGCGTCAAATATAAGAAAACGAAGGGGCGGGTTGACGACTCCCAACTCCAAAGGCGACGAGGTAGCATAAGCGTTCGCGAACTAATGGGTGGGAAGGAGGAACGCTAGCGACTACGACGCAAATCACAGCCACGACCCGCTCCTCCAACAAAACAAATTAAAACACACGTCCACACATTTGTATTATATAACGTTTTATATTATATAACAATACCCCCCCCCATTGCACGCTTTGTTCATCTCGCCCCCCCCTCTTTCGGCAGCATAAGCATCCGCGAACTCGTGTGCGGAAAGGAAGAAAGATGAACATCAAAAGCATTTTTTTCATCCAAAATAATAGAAACTATTAAATAACATCCCCCTCCTTATCCCTCTCCCACGCCCTCCTCGGAATTCGATATAGATCCTATTCTTATCATATTGTCATCACGTTCGCTAGCAGTTCTCGATGCTTCAACAGATGTCCTCCTCATTTTTTTCGGGGGGGGCATCTTCTGGGCATCTTCTCCTTCTTCGCCTCATCCTTCAACAACTCCCTCCCCTTCTTAGGGTACATAATGAGAACCCTCTCCTCCCCCTCCACCACAGCGATCTTAGGATTGAAGTGGCGAGTCTCCTTGACTTTTACGTGACCTTTTAAAGGACTACTCTTACCGCGGCGGACGATACCTCCTTTACCAAACTTCATACCCGAGGAGGTAGAGACAGAGACAGAGGTAGAACGGATCATAACGGGACGTCCTGAGAGGCCAAGCTTAACGCCTGTGAGGGAGTTAGGGTTGAGAGGCTTCTCGTAGGGGGACCCGCCTTTCAGACCGCCCTTCGTGCCGCCGACTGAAAGGGCGAAATGGTCGCCGACGTCGGAGAAATTCGAGAGGGAGCTTACGCTGGGCATCGAAAGGTGGCGCTCGGCGGTGGAGGAGCTACTCCCGTGAGTGATCTTGGCCCTGCTATTGGTCCTGCTGTTGGTCCTGCTGTTGGTCCTGCCTCTGCTTTTTTCGTTCTCCTTGAGGCCAAAGTAACCCCGAATGGCGCGCCCCCTTTCGCCCGGTTCAGCAGGTTCATCTTCGTCGAGGGATTTACTGTTAGACTCGACGAGGCTCGGCGCCTCGGGTTTATCGCTAGCCTCTTCGAGTGCAATTGACTTTTTTGATTTTAGCCAGTCGGAGCCGGGAAGCTGGGAAACCTTGTCATTAAGATTGAGGATATTAGAGTAAAACATTTCGAGAGGGTTGCAGTAGTAGTAGGGTTCCGTTCTCGCCGTGTCGACTGAATTTTCTATTGCAGGCGAATAAGGTGAGGATCCCTTCACTTTCATTTCGTTGCTGGCCATGCGCGATCCAGGAGGATAGGGGTTAGATGATTAAGAAGTTGAAACTGAAAAAACTCTCCGGCAAAGTAAAATGGAAAATTTGAAGGATTACGGCACATTATTTTTTTACTCCAAATGCTATGTGGTGTTGAATGTTTTGAAATCGGTCTGATGAAATCTAGAGTTCCAATTCTTACCGTAACAGTGAATAGAACAAGGATAATATTCTTCAACTGCCATTTGAGCATATCACTGGAAGCTTCCACGTTGATATTTTCCCCCAAGATTTCTTTCACGAGCAAATATAGCAATATTTAGCATCTGCTATCCTCGCATTCCCCTATCTCGGCGTGTGAAACAAATTTAAAGGAAATTTATATTTTTCGGTCGTCCCTCCTCTCGGCTTTCAATTTGTGCTCTTTTAACCACGACCTTGGTGCTGTAAGGGTAGAGCACACGTGCGCAATTTTCAAGAATAGTGCCCTTACGGTTGTGTCTCGCACTGTCAAACTTGTACCATACCGTCTAGATTTGTAGTAAAGAGCCTCTCGTAAATGCTCCCTCAGCTCGCTCCCCCTGCCCCTCCTCCTTCCAGTCATAATTTGACTCCCGGCTCCTTCGGACCGATCCTATTTCACAAAACCAGCCCCCCATCAATAACAAAGCAAATCTCGTTGCTTCAAAACCTAAACTCTAGAACTTCCACACCCCTCTCTCCCTCCTTTCTAAATGAAGTCCTAATCTCCAACCTCCTCAACCCCTTCCTCCCCCACCTCCACACCTCCGGCCTAACCCTCCAAAACACCTTCCACCCTTACACCCTCTCAACCCTCCTCCCCCACCTCCCCTCCCTCCCCACCTCCTCCCTCTTAACCTCCCTAATCCTCCCCTTAACAACCTCCCTAACCTCCGCCCTCCTCCACCTCCACACCCTTCCCCTCCACCACAACGACCTAAAACCTTCAAACATCCTCCTAACACGTAACCTCCAACCTCTCCTAATCGACTACACTCTAAGTTCACCTTCCAGTACAACGAAAGGTGGTACGAAACAATACCGTCCTCCTGAATGTTTCACTGGCGGAACCTCTGAATCCGCTGACGTTTACGGATTAGGTTGTATTGTGGTTGAGATGTTTAATAGAGGTTATAGGGTTGTGGATGGTACGACTGAGATTGAGGTTATGGGGAAGTTGGAGTGGTTGGATTTAGGGGGGAGGGCGGGGGGGGGGGAGAGGGTTTGGGGGGGGATGTGGAGGAGGGGGGAGAGGGAATTTTGGAAGGGGGAGGGGGGGGAATTTAGAGAGGAAGTTTGGGAATGGTGGAGGGAAGTTATGGAGAAGGAGGAGAAGGGGAAGGGGAAGAAGGTGGAGGAGGAAGGGTGGGAGGATAGGTTTGATGTTCTGGAGGGACTCGAGATCACTTGCGAGGGATGACAAAAAGACAAATAATAGAAAACTTAAGGGTTTTTCATCATGCAAAATTACTTAAAATACTATACATCCGTGCACAATAAATCGCGAAAATTTTCGTCATTGTCGGAAAGGAGAAGAAAAAGAATGAGTGGGGGTCAATCGCCGCGCTTTTCACTCCTCTCTCTCCTTCCGAGGTCATATGCCTTTCAACAAAACGATAACATTCCTTTAAACAAACTTATTGTCATCCTTCCTTCTGCCCTCGATTTCTCTGCGGGATTCGATTGCCTGCCACTTCAAAACTGGGTGAAGCATTGGATCGAACATAACTACTTCACGTAAGAGTTTCATTTTAGCCCCAGAAGACTCTTGAGAAGCTGGAAGGAAGCGGGACAAAGTACGTCGTGTTTCGAATTAGCTATAATTGTTTTTTTTTAAAGGTGGGGGCGTTTTTAAAATTGCTCACCTTCGAATAAACCCCAAGCTCTTAAAACTCTCGCCGCGGCCCTAATCCTCCCAGGGTCTACAACGGCGAGCTTCATTAGACTCTCATAGGGGCTCCTATTACCCAAAAGCCTAAAGAAAGATATGAAAACCCTCCTAGTCTGCTTGGGACGTGACTGACGTTGGAGCTGAAGGGTCAAGAGGAGTGTCGTCGCTGCGAACGACTCGATGTCGAGGGACGGTTGAGAGTGGAAGGAGAGGTAAGAGCTGTAAAGGGCGGGGGAAACTGTGTCGAAGTGCTGCGTATCCTGTGTGTTTGAAGAAGAGAAGAACGATTACGTTGGACGTGTTAGTGTACGCAAAAAGCACACAAAAAAGCTCATGCTGTCTCTTACCCTGATTTCAGTCGTCATATCATAACTATCGCTGCTCAATTCATTCATTTTATCATTATTAGATGAATTAGCGCTGATTGCCTCATCACCGTTGAGGTAATTAAGGCTAGTACTAGAACTACAATGTGTCTTCGACGCTTGGTGAGGCGGTACAGGATTTGAAATTGGATGACGTCTGAAGACTTCGAGGCGCATGGCCGCTGATGGCGCCGATCGCTTTAAAAGGAAAGTTGAAGGGATACCGAAGAACGTATAACCGGTGGAAGATGTAAGGGTTAGGGTTAGGAAGAGAAGAGAATACAATTTAGAGGCAAAGCGCGTCATTTCATTGACTTATGAAGGGAAAGGGAAAATCTCCAAAGTATTGGACCCAAAATCGCTTGATTCCATCATTCCTGGAATCATTTTTGCTGGCACAAATCTTTGACTTATTAAGGTAATCATCTTTGGGGGTGTTTCATCATTCGCTCCGTCGTCGTCTTTGTTTATAGCTAGCTCATCGTCTGTCTTATCTAAATAGTCGCAGCGTTCGTATAACGCACATTAAATCATTTCTTCGACATCTGGCCGACTTGCGGAAATCACTTTCAATCTAGGGTAAATGGCACTGTTATCGACGTTAAGCGACATTAATTATTGGCCAAGCCGTTCTTAAATCTAGTGAACCTAACGATTTCTAACGTCCGCTACCTTATGCTATCATTTATTAATTTAAAAGCTCTCCAAAACCATTCATCCATCGAATTCCGTAACTCCCACCTCGCTGCTCAGTCACATGACTTCCGCCTATGGCGCCGCCTCAGTAGGGACTGACGCTCCCACGAATCCTGCCGTCCCCTTCCGCTTCGAAATGCTGTCTACCGCCCTCTCTGACGAGATAAAACGGCGTCAATCCCGTCACTCAGGCATTGGCCCCACCAGCCTCCCGCCCCCTGAACTTACCATCTACTCCTTTCTCCAAAAGATTATGTCAATAATCGATCCACCTTCTGTAGATAGTACCGGAACTGACGACGACCTTTCAATCTCTGAAAGCAACGAAAGGAACGAAAGCAACGAAACGATCTATCTTAAGAACACAACGGCCACGTCGGCCACGTCTACGAAATACAGAAAAGGTGAGGATGAGAACAAAAACAACAAACATCAACAAACTATACCACGTCTGACTATTTAAAACATACTAACCCCCCTAACAAATAACATACAACACCCCACAATCTCATAGTCCTCGATCAAGACATCTACACAAACCTAACAACCTTCTCAGAATGTTCAACCTTCTCTGAATGCACCGTCCCCTCAATGTCAACATCGCAACGTCCTCCCGCCTTCACAAAACTATCCACGCGTCTACCTCCCCCAGTTGCACGTCCCAAAACCGAACTGAAGCTCGCGTCAGAACTCACTTCAGCTTCTAAAGGTTTTGAGAATCGTAGCTCAGGTGTAGGTTTAATTTCACTTTTCTCTGGTTTTAGTTCCTCCTTCTTCTCAGTTGAATCAGAAGAATCGTCTCCCGTTAAATGCGTGGTGGAAGGTGAAATTCCTTCAACGATTTCTTCGATTTCTGAGTCATTCGATGATACGGATGATGAGTCGTTTACGAAATTTATCGAGGAAGTTTGGAAAACGTTGTATGAGGGAATTAATAAGGAGGAAGTTTGGAGAACGTTGGGATGTACGGGGTATGAGGAGAATGTGAATGGTTGTATGAGGGGAGAAAAATGATGGTTTAAGATTATGAAGAAAGAGGGGGGGCGAGATGAACAAAGCGTGCAATGGGGGGGGGGTATTGTTATATAATATAAAACGTTATATAATACAAATGTGTGGACGTGTGTTTTAATTTGTTTTGTTGGGGGATCGGGTCGTGGCTGTGATTTGCGTCGTAGTCGCTAGCGTTCCTCCTTCCCACCCATTAGTTCGCGAACGCTTATGCTACCTCGTCGCCTTTGAAGTTGGGAATCGTCGACTCGGCCTTTTGTTTTCTTGTACTTCACGCGCCATTCGAAGGGGATGTATTCGTTCGGGACGCCCTCGATCCAGGTGTCAGTGAACCAAGCCGGCTTCTCCTCTTCCCACCTGTTCCAGTTTTTTATCGTCCATGGCTTGATCAGCTCGTCGCCCCATGCCATGTACAAATCTGGGTGAATTGTTATTAACTCGCTTTTCTCGAGATCTTGGTCTTCTCTAAAGTGCAAGAAAGCTTTCCGATTGAAGGTTGACGCAGTGTCCATGTCGTAGAAGGTGTGGAGGTACTTTCGTTTAATGACCAGGGCAAACGTCACAGCAGAGACGAACCAGATTGCTACCAGGCTACCAAGAACGGTCTGCAGCGTCTTGTCGTCAAGTTTGACGTCTTCATTGTAGTAGGTTGAGTACACGTGTGCTGATACGAAGCTGTGGGGATCAACGTTTGTTAGTTCGCTTTCTTGTACTTCTAGAACGCCATTTGCATACTCACCTCCCGACCACTGAAGTGAGAATAGAGACTGCGAACGGAAGACCGCCAGCTTCTTGAGGATGGCGCAACTGCATAAGCATCGTAAAGTTCACGATGATTTTAATTGCGAATCGTGATGTGATCGCTATAACAAGCCTCACAACACCTGCAAGGTTCAGGAAGTAGAAGAAGTCGCCCCGCATGATCTTGTACAGAAAGAAAATGCCCATGTCAACACCCAAGAAGAGCAGCAGCCAATTTGGGTTCGTCAGCGCTAGCAGCGCACATGCCGATGTCAACAACAGCACATGCGCGAACGAGAGTGACATCATCGATAGAAAGCACACCGCTCGAGGCAACGCTTTGTCAGGCACAAATCCGTAGAAGAGAGGGGAACCTTTACGTTTTGTGGGTGAAGTATCCCAGTCATAGGAAATCATAGACGACGTGAAAGCGATGGTGGCTGCCGAAACTAAAATGGAAATCAAGGCGTCCACCGATTTCTCCCTAGCGGAAAGGAGTGCGTAAATTTGCACGATAGAACTTGGTACTGCTTCGAAGACGGTTTCAATGGCTTTACAGAACGTCATCTCCGTGAGTGGGTCGAAGGCCTGGTGATCTTCCTGTTTGGCGCCGGATCCGACCCTGTAAGCGTCGAGAGCGGGCTTGAAGCCTATAAGGATGCAAACTGCGTCTTGGAAAAAGTGTTTCATTGACTTTGAATTTTGACCGTACGAAGTGAAAATCTGCACGAACATTGTCAAGCCGATCAAGATTGCGTTGGTCTTTCCGTACCCTTCCTCGCCTTCCGTGTTGAAGAACTGATAAGTCATGTAAATGTCGGTGACAAGATCGATTGTCGACAGCACTGCGCCCCCAAATACTCGCAACCTGGGGGAGGACTTTGAAAAGGACAACGAGTGGATGCGCTCTTTTTTCGTTGAGATCGCTCAGTACAACCTGAACACGAGTAACCTTGGTCTGAGGTTGCGAGTATTTGGGGGCGCAGTGCTGTCGACAATCGATCTCGTCACCGACATTTACATGACTTATCAGTTCTTAAACACGGAGGGCGAGCAAGGGTACGGAAAGACCAACGCAATCTTGATCGGCTTGACAGTGTTCATACAGTTGATTGTTTCGTTCGCTCAAAACAAGAATTCACTGAAACACTTTTTCCAAGACGCATTTTTCGTACTGACAGGCTTCAAGCCGGCTCTCGACGCGTACAGGGTCGGATCTGGCGCTGAGCAAGAAGACCGTCACGTCTTGAGCCCCCTCACGGAGATGACGTTCTGCAAAGGAATTGAAATGGTCTTCGAGGCGATACCAAGTTCCATAGTGCAAATGTACGCCCTCCTATCGTCCAAGGAGAAGTCATTGGACGCTTTGATTTCCATTTTAGTTTCAGCGGCTACCATCGCTTTCACGTCATCCATGCTTTCCTACGACTGGGATACGTCGCCCTCAAATCGGGGGGGCGCCCCTCTCTTCTACGGATTTGTGCCTGACAAAGCGTTGCCTCGAGCGGTTTGCTTTTTTTCGATGATGTCACTCTCGTTCGCGCACGTGCTGTTGATGACATCGGCATGTGCGCTGCTAGCGTTGACGAACCCGAACTGGCTGCTGCTCTTCTTGGGCGTGGACATAGGCATCTTCTATCTGTACAAGATAGTGCGGGGCGACTTCTTCTACTTCGCGAACCTCGCCGGCGTTTTGAGGTTTGTTACAGCGTTATTACATCGGTTTACACTTAAGATCTTGGTGAATTTCACGATGCTCGTGCAGTTGCGCCATCCTAACGAGGTCGGTGGGCTCTCGTTCCTACTCTCTATTCTTATGTCTGTGGTTGGGAGGTGAGTATGGAAATAGCGTTCTAGAAGTACAAGGAAGCGAGCTAACAAACACTGACCCCCACAGCTTTATGTCAGTACACGTGTACTCAACCTACTACAAAGAAGACGTCAAACTTGAGTACGAGACGCTGCAGACCGTGCTCGGTAGCCTAGTGGCAATCTGGTTCGTATCCGCTGTGACATTCGCCCTGGTCATTAAACGAGAGTACCTCCACACCTTCTACGACATGGACACTGCGTCAACCTTCAATCGAAAAGTTTTCTTGCACTTTAGAGAAGACCAAGATCTCGAGAAAAGCTATGTTTTGACGTGCCACCCTGACGTGTACATGTCATGGGGCGACGAACTGATAAAGCCATGGACCATAAAAAACTGGAACAGGTGGGAAGAGGAAAAGAATACGTGGTTCACAGATTCCTGGATCGAGAGCGTCCCAAACGAATACATCCCCTTCGAGTGGCGCGTGAAGTACAAGAACACAAAGGGCCGAGTCGACGATTCCCAACTTCAAAGGCGACGAGGAAGCATCAGTGTCCACGAACTCATAGGGGGAAAGGAGGAACGCTAGCGACTCACAGAGTATTAAATAATGAATAAAATAACTTCTTCTGTCTAACTAAACGTGTATACATATTCCTTTCTTTTTCTTACTCCCCCACCTCTCTCACACCACACACAACACATCGATAAATTTGCTTACCAGGTATGATATGTTCACCTCCCCTCCCTCAGCTCCCTCATAATGTTCCTATACTTCAAGCTGCACTCCATGAGCCTTTCGTTGCCTATTTTCTTCTTCTCCGCCTGCTCGTCCCTCTTCACTTCCAGCTCCTTCTTCTTCTCGGAGTCTTCGCAGCCGGCTAGCATGTCGACGAGCTTACCCTCGGCCGTCATGGCGTCGGAGATGTCCGTCAAAATGGGGTTGGCCTCGTTCAGCTGGTCGGTGAAGACCGAGACGCGGGTGTTGGCGTTTTCTACGCCAGAGGAGTCGCCGGCTATGGTGCAGTCCTTGACGTCTTGCATGGCCTTGCTCACTTCGATGCTTAGGAACAGGGTCAGGAAGTTGCGGATTCCGAAACCTGAGAGGATGGAAATTGAGGGGTCGGAACAAAAACACCGTTGAAAACGTTAGAACTTTGTGGCGTCGCAACAAACAAACAACAATATCAAGCATTTTCCTCACCTCCGCATCCCGGCTTAACCTTCGCCGGGCACCCGTCCGGCCCAAGGCACTCGCTGCAAACCCTCTGAATGTACTCGAAGAAAGGGCTCTCATCCCCCACGCACTCCTGAAGGATATTGCTCGTAAATATTTGAAAGAGCAGGTCCTCCCCCTGCACGTCGACTAGAATTTTATTAGTCACGATGAAGATGTAGGAGGACTCGGACATGTGGTCGCGGAGGAGGCTATAAAGATTGCAGTAGCGGGCCCTCATGATTACTTCGACGCAGGAGTCGACGATTGATTCAGACTTTCCTGCCGTCCAGGAGGCGATTTTTGAGCGGAGGGAGGGGCGGGTGATGGAAAGATCGACTTCGCCGGTTAATGTGGTGCAGACTCCGGAGGACTCGCAGACTTTGAAGAGGTCGGTGGCGTCGGAGAGGGACAGCAAATCGGAGCCGGACAAGGTTTTGAGCAAATTAGAAGGCTGAGACGAGCGAACAACGAGGAGCGAAGAGGCGAGTTAGAAGTAAGTTGCGATGATAGTGGTATCGACTGGTTCCACACATATATGCTTGAACCCTCTTACCTGCAGGACTCCGTAGTACGATCTGGGAATATTCAAGAAGGTGAATCCCTCCCCGGTGACCTTCCTGTAGTCGTTGGCCCTCTGGATGAAGCTGATGAGGTCTCCGACCCTGCTCGCTACGTGCTGGACGCCCTGGCCGAGCTCCTCGATGAAACCGTGGACGTGGCCGACGGGGGACAGGGCGTTGTTGATGGGAAGGTACACCTGGGACTGGTCCTTCAGGCCGTTATCCCCGGAGTTCATGATGGGTGGGGCGGCGTTGCCGGTGACGGTGGACTCGATCTGGGCCTCACCGGCGGCGACAACTCCTGCGTTGAAGTCCACCTTGGGAGTGAAGCCGAGGGTGTCCTCCAAAGTGTCCAAGAATCCCGTCCTCGAAACGACATTCGAGACCCAGTGGTCGCAGTAAGTGACCTGGGAGGTTCCGTCGAACTTCGCATCGACATTCATGAAACCGGGGAGGGGGAGGGAGGAGTTCTGGGCCTCGACGAAGCGGAGTTTCGTGCCCTGCGAAGAGCAGTGAAGCGACGAGTTAGAATAAAGATAAAGTGGCGCGCAGAATTACCAAGTTTTTTGGCTCACCTTGTCGGCCTGGGTCACCTTCACCTCTCCCTTGTAGTACGCGTACACCTCCAACACCTTGCAACCGTCGTACTCCTTGATCCCGCAGCCAGGAAGAAGATTGGGGTGCTTCTCCTTGTAGTTCGCGAGGATGGTCTCGCAGGCGCCCTCGGCCACCTTGAACGCGAGAAGAGAGATTCCAGCCCTGTTGGCGTGAGCGTCGTAGAAGGTCGAGAGCTGACTCGCGTCGAAGTGGTCGTACTTCTCCTCGGGGGCGGTGCTGGGAACAGGCTTCCTGGAGCTCACGACGTACTGGACGCCGGACTCGTCGGGAGAGGTCACCAGGTAACTCAGGGTGTTGCTGCCGTCGTAGGTAGCAGTGACGCGGAAGCCTAGGCCCGCAATCAGCTGGCAGACGACGTCGCGGCCCTGACTGACGTACTTGGTGTCGGGCGTCATGGCGGCGACCCCGGCCTCGTAGCTGTCGGTCGACATTCCCTTCCACTTGGCGGCGAAGTCTTCAGTGTTCATGGACTTAGTGGATGGATCGTAGGGGCAGGCCTCAGTGAAGTCGTTGCAGCGTTTCTCGAGGCTCTTGTAGTACGACAAGGGTTTCAGGTCCTTACAGTACATGTGAATATGGCTGAAGCTCACGGTGGGCGGCTGCGTAAAGTAGTGAGAGAGGAGGTGGGGGGAGGAATTAGAATGGGAATTAGAATGTCCGACGTGCAGTGCTCTGTGCAGATGATATTTGAAGATCAACTTTAGTAAACACAGTGCTGAAAGCTTTGCGCAACAAAATTTAAGAGTAACTACTAAATTAATGAGACTATACCCTCTCAGGACGTTTCATTAATTCACAAAAAGGGTTCTCCTAGGCGTCAGCATTCCGTCGCACGATGGCGACTTTAAGCGAGCACAACAGAGGCAGCAGAATAGAAATTCAGAGGCCTTTCTCTTACCAATGGTGGTGAGTCAACTTCCTCCATTGCTGCTGGCTGGGTGGCGCTCTGAGTGGGCGGCATTTACAACAACAAAATCTAAAACTTTTGCCAGGAATTACACACTTAACTTACCCAAATCACACAAACACCGGAATTGGTGGATCCACAACAGGATTGCCTGGCCATGTCCGACGAATCTCCGCTCCTCCCAGACCCCTCGACCCCTGGCCCAGCGGATCAAACCAAACTGCTGCAAGATGGCGAGCTCGAAAACAGCACAACAGCCCACAAGGAAGAGAAAACAGCCCTTCACGAATCTCGGTTAGATTCGGCCCCGCCCCAAGACGACGATGAGGAGAAAAAAGAGCCCGCCTGCGAGAGCCCACCTACGTCTCCGTCAACATCGCCCCCCAACCCCCCGACCCCCGAAGCCCAAAACCCCACCCCCCCCAAGAAGTCAAAACCTGAGCACCCTCTCGCAAAGTTCGCCGTCTACCGCTCTCCCCCCGCGTACAAGACCCCCTACAACGTCGAGAAGCGCATCTACGCTGACCGGTTGATGGTCCCCGCGAATTACACCTTGAACCGAGGAGGTGAGCAACAACGAAACGCCCACACCAAAACACCTTACCCATCACAAATTTGCTCATTGCTAATCGCCCCCCATACACATATAATCCCCCAGAGGCCAGAATCCGTGACGGTCCCACCACCCAGTTCCCCAGTATCCATGACGTCTGGGATGTTGCTGGTCTGAAGACGAGCGCTCACAATTATGGGGAGACAGGAGACCTTGAGATTAGGTGAGAAGCTACGAGTGGAACTCGTCGATACCACTGCCATCATCATCGCAACTTCATTCATTCTAACTGATCTCGTCTCTTCATTCCTCGGCTTCATATTCAAAGCACGGAAGTCATACATGGCGAGGCCAAGAGCAATATTCACATTAGCAAGCAGGTCGTGGACACCAGAACAATAACCGTCCTGAGCTACTTCACGCTTTCTCAAGAAACTGCGAAGTCGCTGCCGTACGTTCCTCACTCGGTCTCGAACTGGAGGACTCGCAGGGAGGTGCTTCTGCGGGAGGTGAGGCACTTTCTCGTCGTCGCTCAGTCTCTTCACACTCTGTCTCCTCGAACACCCTCTCTCACCCCCACCCATCCCGACACACGCAACGCTACGCTCGCCGCAGATATTCAGCTTCGATGCCGACGTTATTTGCTTGCAGGATGTGGATGACTTTGCGGAATGGTGGAGGCCCCAAATGAGCCAGGCGGGTTATGACGCTATATACAAGAAGAGGACGACGCACCTGCGGCCGAGGCAGGAGGGCGTGGTCATCGCGTACAAGCGCGACACCTTCCAAATGTTCCGGTCTCACCTTCTCGAGCTGAACGACGCCGTGACGGACGACATCGAAGATAGAAATTTGGCGGAGAGAAGCAGGACGGACCACGTCGGAATCATGCTCTGTCTGCAGCCGTGGGAAAAATGTGACGACCCCAGCGGAGTTCTGGTGGCGAATGTTGTTTTGGAAGAGGTGAGAAATGAACTGTGAGGAGCTGCACCAGATTATAATATACATAAATTCTTATTCGTCCCTAACATTCTCTTCTCGCACTTCGCTCTTGACAGGAGGCGGACCTGGAAGCCGTGAGGATGCTCCAGGCGCAGTACGTAGCTCAGGAGATAAGCAAGTTCAACAAGGACTTCCAGCTCCCTATCATTTTGTGCGGAGCTCTCAATTGCACGCCTGGCGGAAAAGTTTACGAAGTTCTGACGACTGGGTTGCAGCCCGTCGACCCCCAACCCCCGGGGAAGCCGATCGGGGAGGAGGTCACTGTTAGTTTAGATAGGTGAGTGAGGAAGGCACATTTACTTACGCGATATCGACATTGTGGCATTGTTCTGACACCGCACAGATTCCACGGCGGGGCGGCGGTCAGCCACAGCAGCGTCGTGCTCGAGTGGAACGAATGCGAGGACCTCGATCAAGGTCTGAGTCCGCCTGTGGAAGGTTACTGGGTGACTTGGCGAATTGGTGGGAATCAAAACTTGGCCTTCAAGGACAGGCGGTACTACCCGAAGAAGATATGCTGCAAGCACCCGGACCAGCCTGATTTAAGGCAGTGCCACGTGACGGGCCTGGCGTCCGGGGTCACGTACGAGTTCAAGGTCGCGGGATACAATGAATGTGGAATTGGCGAGTGGACGAAGATTTCAAAGCCCATCGTGACCAAGCGGCTGTACTCGAAGCTGGCCTCGGGGCCGCCTCCCACCAAACGGAAGGTGGTGGTGGAATCTAGACATCCCTATAGGCCGGGGATGGACCTGAAGGACAAGGTCGTTCTGAAGGGGTGCAAATTTGGGGCAAAGGTGGAGTGGGACAGGAAATGCCGCATGGAACCTGACGCTGACATACTGTGCTTTTACGAGGATGACACCTACGACGAGGTCCTGACAGCGAGGGATATGGAGGGGGAAGAAGTGAACTGCGTTTTTGACTCGGAGTACAGGACCAACCCGGAGGACTTCCCAACGCTTGTGGAGGTTGCCCACCAGTGCGCCGGGAAAGGCGACCTCGGAATCGATAAGGAGCTTTGTTACGGCTTCTTCAGCGACGATGTTAACGAGTACTGGGGCTACCAGTTCACGGTCACCTGGGACGACTGGACGGAGAACATACTGTGGGAGAGGGAAATACAGAGGAAGAAGGAGGAACGCGAGGGCAAAAAGGGCAACTGGCTGAAGCAGGTGAGTGACAGCGAGGAGTGGGGCGACGAGCTGGCCAGCATCTAACCCAATCTTTTTTGCAGCTCGAAGAAGTGAAAGTACTCCAACAGGCCGAGGAGGAAGAGCGAGTCGCCGCGAAAAAGCGAGTCGAGGAAATTAGAAAAAAACTCAACGGGACGATTATCATCAACGGCAAGGAAACTGTTCTGCCCGTCTCCCAAATCACCCCCCGCTTCATGGACGGCACGCAGAATAACTTAGTTGCACCGGTGCGAAAGCAGCAGCTCACGATATTTCCGGAGTACGGAAATCGGGGCGAGGACCCTGACCTCGTCGAGGATTACTTGAAGGTCAAGAGAGAAAGGGAATTGGAAGAGGAGATGAAACGACTCGAGGAGGAAAAAAAGAAGAGGGAGGCAGAAGAAGCGGACGAAGACGAGGAGGAAGAAACCTTCTTCAAAATCGTAGGCCAGGAAACTCCGCCTCCGGAAGAGCCCTCCTCGCAAGATCTCGTGCTGATCGAAGAAACCACGCCTTTGTCGCCCCTCATGTACGCATGGCACAAAGATGCCTCGAGGGCTGCGGAACTCATTGTGAAGAACGAGACCCTAACGGGAGTCCCCGATCACCTTCAGGTTCACTTCCTCCGCCTCAAGTCGGCGTACAGGGGTTACTGCGCCGCCGGCGAACCGCTTTACACCGCGGTCGACGGCAGAGGCGCGACCACGAGCGACTTCATCCTCGGCAGCGAGGAGACGCTGGTGTGCACAGAAGTGCTGAGCATCCCCGAGCTGGGACACGGCCAAGGCGAAGGGGACGAAATTTTTGGCTGCGCCGACGCCACGGAGAGAGAGATGCAGGTCGATATGAACTACGATTTGGATATGTGGGACGATGTGTACCAGGAGATGAAGGAGATGGAGCTGGAGAGGCGCCACAGGGAGCGGGAGGAGGAGGAGGCCAAGCTAGAGGAGGAGGAGGAGCGCAAGGTCGAGGAGGAGGACAGGCGCAAGCTCGAGGAATGGGAGGAGGCGAAGCGAAAAATGAGCAAGGAGAAGACCAAGAAGAAACTACCCAAGAAACCCACGCCCACGGCCAAGAAGAAGAAGGAGAACAGAAGAAAAAAGTACAAGAAAAAATCGGCGTGGACCGACTACCGCGGCACCCCCCAACCCAATCTCTGCCCGAACCCGCTAGCGCAGCACGCTATTATTCCGAATAAAATTCACCCCAGCAATCACTTTCCGATCATCGCAAAGTTCAGATTCGTATCTAGCCATTTGAGTGGGTTCTGGCATGGCGGGGAGGAATAAAACCGAAGTAAACTCGACTTTTTTCTCACCAAAATAATGTCACAATTATTGTTACACGAATAATACACCAGAGCAGCCTTCTTTACTGCTATACTACCCCTCGAACTCGTTCTCGCTAGTTGAGTTGCTGTTGACACTTTCATCATCATCAGCGTCATCATCGTCACTGGCCACGATGAAGCCGTCCTCCATGTCGAACTCGTTCTCCTCGTCGCTCTCTCCGGCGGAATCGTAATCGAACCCTACGGACTCTCCCTCTTCATCCGAGTCGTCCACGTCTCCAGACGCGTCGCTTGCCCCGTCCTCTTCCGCTGCCGCCAAGTCCCTTCCTCTCCCTACTTTGATGAAGCTGACGAGTTCCTTCTTCTTGACGCTAAAGTCCTTGATCGCAGGATCCTTCCCGTCTGAAACTCCCGAGTCAACGTCGTACTCTCCCCACTCGTTCCCAAGCTTGTCGTTAGTGTCGCACGCAGAATCCTTCAACGTGAAGATGTCCTTCAGCTCGTCCTTGCTTAGCTTACTCCCCGTCTTCTTGCCTGATGATCCAAGGGCGTTCATCGCCAGGTTACCCTTTTGAAGCTGACGCTGGTAGATCGTCTCCTCGACCGTTCCTGCCGTGAACATGCGGTAGATTATGCACGTCTTCTTTTGGCCTGTGCGGTGTGTTCTGGCCATGGCCTGATTGTCTGAGGCTGGATTCCAATCACCGTCGAACATTATTAGACGGTTGCCTCCAATCAAGTTGAAACCCGTACCCCCTGCCTTCGAGGATAGTAAGAAGGCGAAGCAAGTATCCGAGTGAGTGCGGTTGAACAAGTCGACCTGGAACTGGTTCTCGCTCTGCTTCGTGCTTCCGTCGACGCGCTTGAAGGTTAGGTTCCTTTTTGTCAGGGCGGTGGCGAAGAGGTCGAGAGCTAACTTGAAATTTGATATCAATACAACCTTATCGTTGGGAGCGGTGCGGCGGATGGAGTCGAGGAGGGACATGGTCGCCTCGAATTTAGCTGAGAGGGACTCGTCGAGGGCGGAGGGTGGGGGGTCGGTGTCGGCGGTTTCGGGTCGGTCCAGTAGGTCGGGGTGAATGCAGAGCTTGCGGAGGCTCATGATGACGGGGAGGGGATTTCCCTGCAAAGCCTCGTCGCACAGCTCCTCGTACTTCTTCTTCTGCGCCTCCGTCGGCTTGACGAAGACAGCGTACTCGAAGAGAGGAGGGAGATTCGCGTCAACGTCTTCTCCCTTCTTCCGACGAATCATGATGTTGCTGGTGATAGAAAGCAATTCGTCGTACCTCTCCGTGGCGATGCGGCGGGAGGCGGAAGAGGAGGATGAAGTGTTCGCCTTTGTGATCGGACCGTGGTAGTACTGATTGAAGTGCTTCACCGTCCCGAGCAACCCAGGGTTGACGAAGTCAACGAGGTTGAAGAATTCCTACGATGAGCGTAGAAGCGAGCGTAGCGGCGAGCGTGAAGATTGAGTTAGATTCTGATGCTTTTGGCGTTCGACCTCGCTTTCGCGCTCACCTTCAGGTCGTTCTGGACGGGAGTGCCTGAAACTACGACCTTGCTCTCGGCCCTGCTCGCCCTCAAACATTCCACCGTCTGGTTGTTGTCGCCCTTGAGCTTGTGACCCTCGTCGCAGATCATGAGCCTGACGTTGCAGCCGTTCAACGCCGTAGGGTTCAGCCTGTACTGACTGTAGGAGATCAAGAGGACCTCGGAAGCGTTGGGCTTGACAGCGGCAAACTGCTTGATGATCTCAGCCGGCTTCATCTTGTCCTTAACGCGGCCTGCGCCGCCGGTGGTAGGCTCGGCTAGGATGCGCTTGGGCTGGCTCGCCTTGCCGATCCACTTATCGAACTCTGCCATCCAGTTCTTGAGAAGCTTCGTAGGGGCGACGACGACGAACTTCGCGCGACGGTCCGAGAGGAAGAGGGAGTAAATCAGGCAGATGCTCTGCAGGGTTTTTCCGAGGCCCATGTCGTCGGCGAGGATGGAGCCTGTGTGGGTGGGCCCGAGGGGGGTGCGGCCGAGGGCGGCGCGGTACAAGAAACGGAGGCCCTCTTCTTGGTGAGGTTGGAGGGAGTTCAGAAGCTTGCTGCTCAGGGGGATGATATCGCTGGCCTCGTCCCCCTCGACGCTCCTCAAACCTCCCGCCTTCTCCTCCTTCTCAATAATGCCGCCCTTGATGGGCTGAGCGGGAGGTTTTTTCGCAGAAATGATGTTCTTCCTGGAGGTGAGGGGCTTGAGAATTTTGCGGGGTTGGGGGGGGGGACGGCGGACGATTGGAGGGGCGGGAGTTGTTGAGGGGAGAGCGCGCTTCAACGAGGTAGTTGCAGTTGATTTGGCCTGAGGCTGAGGCGGAGGGTTGCGGACGGGCTGGGTAGGGAGTGAACGCTTCTGCAGGGTTGCGCCCCCCTTGCTCTGCAGCCCCTTTCTCGCAACCACGATCTTCTTGATCGTCGGTTTTTTGTCTTGTTGTGGGGCGGCGTTGCTGGTGTTGTTGGTAGCGTCGCCTCCTTTTATCACAGTCTTGCCGGAGGACTCCCACTGAAATCCACAAGTCACACCGGAGTCAGAGGGGGGCGGCACAGAAGACGTGACGTCGAGGGACTGTCCGACCTTTCCGTTGTCCTGAGGAGGTGAGGAAGGAAGTGGTGGGAGTGGTCAGTCAGTGTCGTCGAGCAGTCAGTTTTTACTTATTCTTCATCTGTGTCATTTAATTTCTCCTCTGTGTCCGTCCCTCACCTCATCCTGCAACAGAGTCGTGACCTTCCAACCACCTCCTCCCTTGGACTCGTAGGTAATTACCATGGTGCCGTCGAACTTGCTAGCCCCACGAGACTTGTGCGTCTTGCCCGGCTTGTTCTTGAAGTAGAGGACAGGGGTGGTGTGGATGACTTTGGTCGACATTGGCCTTGGCCTTGGAGGGAGTTTTTAAAAACAACAATCCGATCGATGTTGATCGATATCGGGTTATTTGGGAGGTTGTAAACGGAGTATCTGCCGATGAGATACTTCAGATAGAGATCTGCGTAATAAATGGAGCTTCTGGAGGATGTTTGAACAAAATACTGGAAAGTGAAGGGAATGTTTTGGATTCCAATACATCAATATCGTCGGTTTTGACTGCGTACAACAAGTTCTATCAATTTAGTCGTGCCAGCAGTTGTTTGTTGTCTGCTAGCAAGTGCTAATTTTAAATTAAAAGTGCATTAAAATCAATAATATTGTAATGTCTAGAAAGTCCTCTTCCCCGCCCGCATTCATAATCCACCTACTTAAGCTTTTAAATCCAGATCCTACTGCAGATCCTACTGCAGTAGATGTCGATCCCTTAACGACGTCTCATCTTCGAAGCCCAACTTCACCTTTGTCCATCGTTCCCCTCCAAAATAGTTTGGTTCATTTAGTCAGGCTGTTGAAAGTCAGACCTCAACCAAAGAATTCACAGCCGCTTAAGTTTGAGGATTGTCTACTGATATTACCTGACTTGGGATATCACCGTCTACAATTTTATCAAACAGCGATACACTGCACCAACAATAATAATTGCAACAATAATGGCAACAAAAATGACAACAACATCAATGAAAATAACAATAATGACGACCCCCACGTTCCCCTCGGTCCCGAAATCCTCTTCGCAATCTCCTACCTAATATCCCGCTACTCCCTCTTAAATATCCTCCGTCCTCCCGTCCTCCCCCTCCCAACATCCTCAACCCTTCCATCCTTCC
>BRXY01000156.1:37426-87067 GCA_030267945.1 Triparma strigata
TCCTCCCCCCCCCCCAACCTCCCCTTCCCCCGAACTCTACGAAACCATAACAACTAAAATAATACAAACCTCTAAATCACTTAACGCTTTAAACTCGAAACGAGACCCTGAAAAAATAAAATACATCATGGCATCACAACCTGACATAATACAAAAGATAGAGGAGGTGAGAAATCGGTGAAACTGTAAACAACGCGCTTTTCGTTACAACAACAAATACACGTTAGGTTCTAGCGTTTTTTTTTTAGGATGAAATGTTTCGATTACATTATCGTATAAAATGTTCGTGTTTTCGCGTTTATTCCCCCCCTTTCTACTTTATTTGTTTTAATATATTTCTAACAACGGTGTTATAATCTTATCCCCTCTCTTTCTCGTGCTTTTGTTCTCAGGCTACTAAGGTATACGCTGAAATTCGAAGGTGTAAAGAAATGGAAGACGGTTGTTTTAAATGGTTTGAAGGTTTGTTTAAAAGGTACGGTAATAACGTTGTAGTTGACGAAATTCTGGAAGGAGACAAGAAGAAAATGAAGGAGGAAGTGGAGGGGTTGATGGTCGATGTTTATAGGAGGAGGGATTTGTGTGAGTGGGTTAATTCTAATACGGAGGGGGTGGAGGTTAAGGGGGGGGTTGAGGAAATATTTAAGGAGATGGGACTTGAGGTTGAGGAGGTTGGGGGGTACTTTGTTGAGGAGGAGGAGGAGGATGAAGAGGAACGGGAAGAGGACGAAATTGACAAAGGGAGGGAGACGGAAGGACACGGAAGAGAGGAGGAAAAAATAAAGGAAGTGCTGGAGAGAACGATAAAGGCGATCCAAAATCAGTGTCCGTTCGAGATCATAGAGAGCTAATCAGAGGTTGACAAATTTCAAAAAACAAGTGTACAACTTCCTTGAAACGTAATTCTTTTTTTCGTAGATGTGCCACTTGATTGAATTTCCGTGCTTCACTCCCGACGGCACTGGATTGGGAATGGCCGCTACTGTTGGGGGGGACATGTCTTTAGTGAAAGCAGGAACTCCGCAGGGTCAAAGGACATCAAGGTTATGATTTGGACATTGCTTGAAATTACCTTCAGCAGCCAGGAGTTCAAAGTCAGCATCGACAGAGAATCCAAGGCCATCTGGAGGCCCATCACGTTGGGCTGAAAGGGCTGCTAGAGGAGGATGTGGACGGAGGACGCGAGACGTGCGACGACGAGGAGGCAAAAAATGTTTTGAAAGAGTGAAAGTTGGGTTGTTTTTTTAATTACTTCTTTGAATTTCATAGGAAACCGATCGATATGACGCCAGCCTCCCCACCCTGCTTACTACTTTCGGACTCATTGTTGCTTTTCTTGTTCTGCAAAACTCTGATGCTCCTGTCACGAGGCAGCGGTTTTACCAATCCCTTGCTTCCGCCATCCCATAGTGATTTGCGGACATTTGAGCCGTCGCCACGCTTCCTCATCTCCAATGAAATTGAGTCGGCGTCTCCTTCGCCGTCGCCCCTCTCCATCCTGTGACCCTCTCCGCTGTAAAGGAATTGAATGAAGATCACCGTGATGGTGCAAACGAGGAATACATAATACTGCGTTCTATCACTCGTTGTCGGAGGACCCTTCTGCCGCATTCCGTACTTAATGATTGCAAACATTGTCAATAGACCTGTCAACAAGAATTGTAAAAGTTCCTCCTTTTTCATGTTGAGCGTGAACATTTTACTCCAGTTAAAGTCTTCGCCAGTCATGACGATCTTAATGCTAGCGGCGCCAGCTACTACAAATGCCAGCGGCATCAGACCAAAGAAGTTCTTGGCGCACTCAGTTTGATTTCTACTGAATTCGTGGATTTCCAACTTTGAATTGAAATCACCGAACGCTTCCTGAATAATGCACGAACACTGTTCAGCAACAATCATCGCCAAAGTGGGTATTACACCAAGAACTGCTGGTATTGAAGTTGAGAATAAATGCTTTCGAAGAGTAGCTGGAGATTCAGTACTTATCGTTTCGCGTTTGATTTTTTTGAGGTACGAGGCCACGATGATACAGAGCACGAAAATAACGCCTCCTTCAACCAGACCTCGCACGTGGACCGTCGCTAAACTGACAATGACGTTGACAACAAACCCCGAAGCAAACATAAAGTGCGGGGTGCGGTCAGCGCTCCTGATATTAGACATGTTCGAAAGGTATAGGGCAAGCACACTGACTGCGAAAAGAGCACCGTCAGACGCAGAAATTGCTCTGACGGCTACCTGGAGTCTTAAAATATCCTCGTCGTCTTGTTTTACCAAGACAAGTACATCGGTAGCGGCCACGGGTAATAAAATAAGGACTATCAAAAGGCTGTACCCGAGGAACTTGAACAGGGAAGATATTCGTGCGTCGCTTTCAGGCACCGTGTGCCGCTCTCGAAAGCTTTCAATCTTGACCTCAATCTTTCCCCAGAAACGAGATAGTGAGTCGGTCTCCGCGCCGTCGTCGCTTATGTGTCCGAGGTGCTCTTGTTCAAGAAACAAGAATCTCCGCTGCTCAAGAAACGACACGGTAAATGCCAATCCCCAACTTAACAGTGACAAAATCATTAGTACCACCACAAATATTTCAATCGTAATGTAGCCTCTTAGATTCAGGATTTTAGCGTCTTGGGAAGTGAATCTGCCGCCAAAATTCTCCAAATGATCCTTAGGACGTAGACCAAACGACATAAATGCCCCCAATACTGAAACCCCTTTAAATACTGACGAGATGATCTGTGGGACACTGCATCGGAGTTTGAATATGTCCTCAAACGAGTTCATTTCGTGCAAGGGAAATACAGCAACGTAAACAAAACTCAACGTCAGGAATATAATCGCACTTCCATTACATAACCAAAGCAAACGACATGCCCCGTAGTCATCACCTTCAACATTCTCGATTGCAAGCAAGGACTCAGCTCGCGAGTAGCAATTCAGAACTTCAGATTGTAAGTACAACATCGTTGTCATATTGACAAGGAAGATAATTCCAACGTTGCTTAAATGGGTTTTGATACGCGTATCTCCTAGCGTTGATACATACTTCCGCGAGACTACAAGTGGGACATGACATACAAGAAGGGAAATCTCATAAGCGACAAGCAGGGCAATCATGACCTTCCAAAATTGAGAATGGTTGGCATTTTCACTGGAAAGCGGCGTTTCATTTCCGAAGCTCATGGCGTAAATTAGAGCAGCGTTCATTCCAATGTAGAAGAAATTTAGGAACCGGTCAACCATTTTTAGTTTTGTCTTGGGTCGCGCCATTATGATGAAGACTAAGAATGGCAGAGCGAATAAGTTAGTGAGAAGCATGAGTGAAAACCTCCCTAAAAGGTATGACTCTCTTTTTTCAGGGTTGTCATCGTCTCTATCGCCTAGGCACGCCATTATGAAATCCTTCTGCTCGAAGAAAGACAACCAACAGAATCCAAATCGTAGAAGGAAGGTAGTAAATTGGGAATATCGCGTTTCCTCTCGGCTTCTTATGTACGACATAATCGTTTCAAGCGAAGCTGGTTGACCCTTGAAGTTGTGGAGCCGCAGGGAAATAACAAAAAGGCCTGCAAGAAATATAACGGTGTACGCATTTAATAGATGCGAAGCGCGCGAATCCGAAATTTCTGGGGAACCGAAAGGGTCCTTTTCCTTTTCCCATTCGAACTTGTATTCACAGTTGTATAGTTCACGGCTTTCACCGTACAGACGAATTGACACATAGTAAGCTCCGAGTCCAAGCAGCAGGGAAACTAGCTCAACGAACTTGACATTCAGCCTTACGAACGTGCTTGCGGTGTAGCTTTCCGGGAAAAACGGAACGACACTGACCCTGGCGAGCAACAGTACTGCGGCAAGTACCACTCCAAAGGTTCGGGAAGAGACAACTTTGTTTTCGCACAAGAGGACCAAGTTGTCTCCTGCTTCCTCTGAAAAATACTTTTCGAGCAAACACCCCGATGCCTCGGAAAAGACGAAGAGAACCGTGGCAAAAACCGAGAGAGCGGTAAGAGGCAAGACGCCAACTGTGTACCTGTTGAGCTCATCGTCTTGAAACAGGCGAAGGCGAGCCCTCAACGGGACCAGAAATAGAGCGTAGCCGATGAATACTCCGACCGTGTAAAGTCCATAATAGTGGATGATAACTAAAACTTTTTCGCCACTTAAAATATGTATGACCGCCGTCAAGATGTAGTAGGCAAAGAGAAAGAAAGAAGACGCCCATTCCAAGAGGCCAAAGCGGCTCGCTCGTGGGTTCCTCAGAACGATGAAGATTGAGCATACCAACAGAAGCGGCTCGGCAGAGTCAAGCATCAGCATAAAGAAATCCGTCGGTTTGGACACGATCGTGACTTGCGCTAACTTGTCGTCGAAATCGTCCCCGAAGGGAGGGAGAATGGCCACCTCAGGGTCTCTCATGCCGTTTTCTTTTTTTTTATCATCTTCATCTTTGCATGTTTCCTTCATTTCTCTGCACGTGCAGTTGAATTGTGTTGTGATGTCTTCGTTGTACGGGTTGAGCTCAGCAACAGCGAGGAGGAAGACACAGCACAGGGCGAGAAGGAAGGCGGTCGCTTGCAGGAAGAGGGCCAATCTTGCGTAAAACACATGGCAAATGCGGTAGGTCGTGTTGGATTTTGACGATTCTACTTCTCCTCTCGGTTGATTAGTGTCTTGGCCGATGCTACTAGGTTGTTGCTGCGCTTGACGATGGGGGATGGGGTTCGGAACAGACTCCATCTTCGAAAAGTGTCAGTTAGGGTTGTTTTCAGAAAGGTGGTTGCGTTCGATTAGAAAACTCCAACATCCATCCCATCGAGATGGGCCCGCCGGCAGTTGTTATTAGCATTAAAATTGTGACATTTATCCTCGCGTAATACGCCCCGTGATGGTCTCTAGAGCTCACCATCTATATAGATAACCGAAATATCTCGTATTTAAAAGTAGAAATTGTTCAAGTGAGGCGTATTTGTATTTTTATTCTTGGCTCTTTTTCCCCTGTGCTGGGAGGAAAGTCTGATGCCTGGAAAAGTTACTGCCTCAAACTCAGTCCGGGACGTACCAATAATTTTGCACACCGCCCCCTCCCTCCATCTGGGCAGAAAATTAAACATATTTTCCGTGTGTTTCCTTTTCGCTTCCTCACCTTCCCGACAAGCCAACCTTTCATAATTTAAGCTAGGCAGCAACAGTCCAAGTTCCAAACCCACCCCCAAAAGCAGAAAGTATGCGTTCTCCCATGACATTGAGGCGCTCGAATGGTTGGGTTGATTCGACTTCGCCCCATCTTTCTCCCGCGAAGGAAAACCACTCTCCGGTGAAGCTTAACATTGATCCCTCGGTCCTTCAGTCCAAACCCTCTCCTTCGAAGGCTCCACAAAATACATTTACGCAGAAGGCCAACAAGAGGCCGATTACGGTGAAGCTTTCCGACGTCAACCGTCCGCCGTGGGAGGTCGAGATGGGCATTCGTGGGACGTATGGTCTGCTGATGGGCCAGCCGAAGAGCATCGTTCGAGGCAATGTGCTCAATTCTAGTGTCATATTCAAGAGCCCTGAAGAGAGGCAAAAGGAAAAGGAGGAAGAAGAGGCGAAGAAGAAGGAGGAAGAGAAGCAGAAGGCGAAGGTGAGTGCTCCTTCGTTGCCCGTTGCCAATCTACTGGTCGTGTCACTTACACACACAAAATGGCATTATGATGTGTCGCGCGCAGGAGGCAAAGGAGCGCGCTGCTGCTACTGCTAGCCCAGCCCCGGAAGACAAAAACAAGCTAAGGTTCGCGCAAAAATTTCGCAAGAAGGCCAAGAAGAAGGCACACCAGGCCAAGAGGAAGGCCCAAAAGAAGCGCCGCAGCGAGACGTTGGACTGGTCATCGACGTCCTCTGAGAGCGACGGCGAGGAAGTCAATTTCAAGGAGGACGATTCAGAGGAGGAGAAGCAAAAGGCTGAGGAATTGGAACTGGACCCTCTAACAAAGCTGTTGGAGGCCCACTTACCAAGTTCTGCAAATTTTGACGAGTCGCAGAGAAAGCGTCTGAGCCCCTTCCAGAGAGGTAAGAGAGCAACAAATTAGAAATGTGCTGTGTGGTAATCCACGCACTCTATATTATTCTAACTTGTCTCTTCGCTCCTCGGCTCGTCACAGCCCGAAGGGCCTCCCTTAGGCAGCACCGGAAGGAGGTGAGAGGCGACCTTACCGCTCCGGGCGGGCAGAGTGTAGTAGGTTTCTGTCTCAAAAATCTAACAACCACCCTCCCATCCCCCCCCACCCCACCCCGCAGCTTGACAACGCAGGCGCGGCCGCGGCCGCCGAGGTGAATCCAAGAGACGTCGTGGTGCGGCAGTCTGCCATGGACAAACTCGAGGGTTACCACAGGGACGCTAGCGCCCTGGTGATTCAGACGGCGTACCGGAGGTGGACCAGCAACCAGATGGTCATCGGCTGGGTCGGATTCAGCCAGATGCAGATCGAAGACTCGGCCCCTAAGGACAGTCTTACGTTCGTCCCTCCTCCCAATGCGTTTCAAGAGAGGTGAGGAGGCATTTTGTACCAGTAGAAGTGAATCTCCAGTCTTTCATCATTCTTACCCGTTTACGTCAATCTTCGCGCTACTCGCCACGCTCGTCGCAGACTGTCGGATCGAGCCTACAAGCGCCTGCAGAGGCGCCAGCAGAGGCTGGTGTTCCGAAGTTGGTGGAACGTTATCAACAGCTTCATAAGGTGCAGGGAGCGCATTCTCACGTGCTACTTCGCCTCCAAGCTGAGCAGGAAAATGGTGGGCTGGCTGCGCGTGGTGAAGAGGCAAATGGCCCTCAAGAGGGTGGTCTACATCCAGGAGCGCTTGGTGAGGTTTAGGCACTTTCGGCTGTGGAGAGGCCTGACCATCATCAAGCGCAACATGCACTGGTGCCAGAAGAGGGCCCTCTACGCGATCAAGAGTTTTTTGTCCGGCGCGGTGCTGAAGAACAGAGAGCGGTGGGAAATGATCGTGTGGAAGTGGAAGGAATGGACAGCAGCGAGCTACATCGCCCACTGGTACAGAGGCGCGAGCTGCAGAAAATGGTACTTGCGGTACGTCAAGGCGGCGCACAGGGTGAAGGACGAAATCATGCGACGGCTTGGAGGCGAAGTTTTGGAGATGCGAAACGCCGTGGAGATTGAGCGGCTGAGCAGGGAACGCGCCACGATGAAAAAGATCAGCAGGCGAGCGGTTGCTGCCCTGAGGGAGTACATCGCAACGGAAGAAGGTGCTGACGAATTCAACATATACTGGAGGGTTGTGAGGAACCACAGGAGGCAGGTCAAAAAAGGGGAGGTAAGACCAGTCAAGATGTCGACGTCACCGCCAACCCCGCCCAACTCTAACTTTTTAACTCCTATACTATCATCAAATCATCTTTTTTACAGTTGCGAAAACTCAGGCTCCTTCTGAAGCGGCCCAAGACTTTCTCGGGGAGTGTCGCCCAGATCACGCAGATTCAGTACAACGACGCAAAGGAGCTGTACAAGGATTACTTTAAGACCGACTGGCGAGTTCCGGCCTACACCTGTTGCGAGGAGAGAATTACGTACGAGAGTAGGAGGGTCAGCAGGGAGGTAAGGAGGATGCGGAGCTGCGCCATCACCGCCACACAATTCTAACGAGTTCGTCGCAGAACTTCAGGAGGGAGCAGGCTCCCCTCTTCGACTGCGAAAAGTGCAAGAAGCCGTTCGTGTTCGAGTACCTCCTCCGTCGACACAAGCTTATTTACGATGGTAGTTGCGAGCCTAAGGTCCCGGACCACTTGGAGTGGGTCAAGGCCGACAAGTTCAGCAAGGCTGCCATGCAGCGCATCGTCAATATCTTCTACTCTCACTTAGTCAAGGACCGACTGCAGGGGAAGAGGGGGGCGGACGTTGCGATGATGGCTGCCTCGAGCGGTGCTGGGCATGAGGGCGCGACGATGGACGGCGTGGACGCCGGAGAGAGGAAGGCGGCGACGACCAAGTGGGGAAAGATCAAGGTGGCCGTGGGTGACGAGAACATGGTTGACGGATCAGGGAAGGCGTTCGGGGGGGCAGTCAGCGGATTGAAGAGCAAGCTCATGCTGGCCAAGCTCAAGGCGGCCGAGCTGGTCGAGAAGCAGTTGGAGGGGGGGGAAGAAGAGGAGGAAGAGGAGGAGGAGGAAATCAAACCGCACTGGGTGGAGGCGAAGGATCATCCAATCTACCACAAGTTCTTCGACCTCGTCCCCGTCGTTGGGGAGCTCAGCGTGAAGAAACGGATGGACTCGATGGGGTTCGACCCGACAATCTTAGACGAGCCTGAGTGCATGATTGGACTGGACAACTCGATCTATCCCAACAAACGCGTGCCTTTGAACATAGTGGAGGAAGGTGAGAGGGTAGGAGTGAAGCAACGAATTCAGTTACTGCATAATTTCATATCATTCTAAAACTCGCTTCGCTCATCGCAGGATGGGAGAATTTCGATCCGGAGGCGCACCGCCTGCAAGATTTCGACGGGGACTTGGTAGAGGCGGCGAGGGAATACAACGAAAACCATTCCTCGAGTGAGGACGAGAGTGACGAAGAGAAGTTCGTCAAGGAGGACGAGGAGAGGAGGAGGAAGTTGGAGAGGTTCGGGAGTGACTGATATGTAATTAATTTTATTAGATTTGTAGCTTTATTAGAGTTTTTTCTTCTTCTTCTTTATATGTATCTTCTTCGTCGTCCCGTTCTTGAGGAAAAGGTCCAGCACAACATATCCAATCCCACCGTTGCACAAAGAATAAATCGCATTGCTGAAGAGCCACCGACACGTCCCGCACAACCCGTTGCCGTTCCACCCCCAGTTGCCGCATCTAGCTCTATCGAAGATGTGCAGTATATCTATCGAGTCCATCCCCCACCAACCCTCGCACATGTTGACGTTGACCGATATGCAAGTCCCGCGATGGTCGATGCAGTCGACTGGCACGATCCAGAGAGTGAGCAAGCTGGTAAGGGGCGAAGCGAAGCGAGGCGAAGGGAAGGGAAGGGAAGGGAAGAGATGGTTAGAAGAACGAATAACCGCGAAGTGCATGCGCCGTCGCTGAATAAATGACAAAACGCTCACCTGGTTAGGGAGACGAAGGCATAACTAAAAACCCAGTGCGCGGGCTTCAATTCGAATTTGGTCTGGCGGAGTATGTAAATGCAAGAGGGAATGAACCACAGGTGGTGCGAGACGCCTAAAATCGAGAAGACGGTGACCCCGTTTATGCCGCTATAATCAGCCATGCCCAAGAACCCTTCGCCGCCTTTGAAAAGGAGAGACAGTGTGTCGATGCACCACAGCGTGTGCCCGGAGAATACGGATAGCACGGAGACAGCCAAGTAGTTGGGATTAGATGCGAAGCAGCCAAGGCTTGCGAGGAGCATGGACAAGGAGCAGACCCAGAATGCCTCGAGGAAGCCAATGTGCGGGCCAAACTCAGAGTAAGATTCGTACTCTCCGAGCAGGAATACGAGCAGGAAGGCAGTACCCAGGAGGGGGCGGGGGGTTGTTTGCATGATTTTGAGGATGGATGAGATAAGATGGACTTTCTTTTAGTTCAGCTTCCAGCATTTATAATTTGAGCAGATTTTGTCCTGTAACTTAAGTCAAAATTGTCCCACCATCGCGCTATTTTTTGGCAATTTAAAAAATATTAGGACGAGCTGCTTGAAATAGTATTTTCCACGCTGCAATAACATAATATGCTTCCCCGTATCACTTCAAGGATAGCAACAAGGGCTGCCGCGCAGCTTACTACCAAGAACCCCCACCGCTGCCTGTCCCCTACTCTAAACTGCCCGTACAAACTCAATAGTTATAGAACTTTCCCAGTAAAGTCACACAAGCCAAAGCATCCTGAGCCCGGAAAGAAGGAAAACTTCATCAAGTTCTTCGGAGTCGCCCTGCTAGCTGTGGGGGGACTTTTGCTTTGGACGGATGATCACTACGACGACTACCTCGAAGAAGAAGCAGCAAAGCTGGCATCAAAGAAGGACTCGGAGCTGTTGGCTCAAGAGAGGAAGGACGAGGAAGAATGGCGGGAAAGGGAGGAGGGAAATGCGTAGTCGGAGTGCCTAGTGAGTTTTTAAAGTGGCTTTCATTTTATTCCGCATTTGTTTCCTTCGATCTTCAAAGGGAGGAAGGAAGGAAGTAAGGAAGTCAAAGAAGTTATTTTCTTATTGGTCAAATTACACGATTATATTTTTATTGCATGTTGATAGGAGCGTTTTAAGAGGGACCCGAACACTAACGCGAAAACCCTACTCTGAAAGGGATTTACTGAGGAGGACTGCTACTTCTTCGCCTTCTCCCCGCCCTCGGCGCTCTGTCCACCTCGTCGCCGTCGTCGCCGTAGTCGTCGTAGTCGTAGTCGTAGTCACCCTCGTCGTACTCGTCGTCGTCGAAATCTTCGAAGTCGTCCACAGCATCGTAACCCTGAGCCTCCTCCCTCAGCACTGTCTGACTAACGTAACTTCCTAATACTCCAACAAGACCTATTCCGGCGGCGCGCGTAAGGTCAGCAATCACAACACTGGCCGTGTGGTGGACAGATTTGAGAGCGGTGGGACGAGAGAGGAGAGGAGAGGAGGGCACGAAAGGAAGGCGATGTCGACGACTTTCAGTCAGGCTAGAATGCTGTATTTGGAGGGATTTGGGGACGTGAGGCATGAAAGAGTTCGCTTGGTGCATAGTGGTGCATAGTAGTGCGAACGCGAGTACGAATTTGTAACAGAACATCGCGGTCGGGTCGAGAGATTGTTTTCAGGAGGTGTGGATTGTGATTTTTGTCTGGATCCATCTTTTTGCAAATAATAACAGCTCAACGTCACCTCTCGATTTCATTGATTAGTCTAACGTGAAATTGAGTGTAACAATCAAGCCGTAACAGCCACGAACGGCCTAGTAGTGCTCGCTAACAAATCGAATCAAGACAAAGTGACACGTCCCACAAGCACCGAAACCCGGACGTAGTATCAAACCCGTTATCTTTCTCCCCGTCGCCAACAAGATAACATGGGCAATTGCTGGGCGTCGCTCCAATCCCTCCTCTCCGGCCGGCCCAGCAAGAAGGCTAAGTATTCCGTCCTGGGCACTCCGATGCCCGACACTCCCAGCACTCGGCAGAAGAGCCGTGAGGGCGTTGGGTACGGAAGCCTCGGCGGCCTGGAGCGCGAGCAGTCCAAGAAGGGATTCGACAGCGGGGAGAGGGAGGGCCTCCTCGCCACCGAAAAGGCCAAGCGAGCCAAGGCGGGCATGGAGAAGCCCAAGACCTACAAGGAGAGGTAAGCGAAGTGCGTAGATTTCGTCGGGTGTTTACCCCAGTCTAACTCGAACATTGCAGGGTGATGCAACGAACTCCCAGCACAGTGGGCAACTTGACCGATAAGTACGTGATCAAGGAGGTGCTTGGGGTCGGCTCTACGTCAACTTGCCACAAGTGTGTTTGCATCGAGACTGGGAAGGCCTTTGCTTGCAAGATCATCGATAAAAAGCACATCGAGCAGAGGTGAGTGACCGCGAGGAGCAAAGCGATGATTTGATAATTCTTCAATCGGTTTCCGGCGACCTTATTCTAACTCGTCGCTTCGCTCCTACCTCGCTCCTGCTTGTAATCGCTCGCTCGTCACAGGTTTCGGGGTTTGCTGTCACAGTTTCACGTCGAGATAGAGGTGTTGAAGGAGCTCCAGCACCCCAACATCATTAGGTTGGAAGACGTTTACTCCACCAATGACAAGATATATATGATTATGGAAATGATGGGGGGGGGGGAGCTGTTCGATTACGTCGTGGAAAAGGGGACGCTGACGGAGGAGGAGGCGAGCGGGATTGTGAGGAAGGTCACGAGCGCGGTGGTTTACATGCACTCCATGGACATCATCCATCGGGACCTGAAGCCGGAGAATTTGCTACTCACCCACCGCCCCGGTCACCCAGGCGACATTCCCGAGGTGAAGATAATCGACTTCGGGCTCTCCAAGTTCCTCGTCAACGGAGCCCAGGCCGCCAAGTCGTTCCTTGGGACTCGCGGCTACCTGGCCCCGGAGATGCTCCAGAGGAAGGACTACTCCAAGAGCGTCGACATCTGGGCTTTGGGCGTGATCGTCTTCGTCCTCCTCTGCGGGTGCCTGCCGTTCGACGACGACAGCGGCGTCCCCTCTGACGCTGCCGTCAGGGAGAAATTCATCCTGCGCTTCCCCAAATGGGCCAAGAACCTCAGTGACTCCGCCAAGGACCTTCTCATGCACTTGCTGGACTGCGACCCCGCAACCAGGTACACCGCGGAGCAGGCCCTGGCCCACCCTTGGGTGACGGGGAAGGCCGTCAAGCCGATGAACTTCCTGCAGAGCCCCAGAATTATCCAGACGCCCAGGACGCCAGCAGGAGCCGCCGGCAGGAGCGGGCAACAGAAGAAGAAGGACAGAGTCGCGGATCTGCTCAAGGTCAGGAAGGAGGGGGAGGGAAAGAACGACAGCCCGGCCAAGGGGGGGGGAGGAGGCAGCATGCAGAGGCAAAATTCTCTGTAACATTAACGACAGACGACAAACAGACAGATATATTCGCTTTTTTTAATCACAAAATGTCTGCAAATTTATTGAGGGAGCGTAAGATAGTCACAATAATATTCACACACAAGGCTAGAAGCAGCGGACGTTCACAGCAGCAGAAAACGGGGTGAAAGTTTCCCAGAGAAATTCATCTCACTCCAGAGGAATTTAAGTGGTCAGTTTTGGTCATAATATTCACCTTAAGGCCTCTGATGACTCAAAAATGTAGTAGACTTTTCAAAAAAAGGTCTTCTTTTGTGATTTTTAGAAAACATATATTTTCTTAAATATTATCATATTCTTCACTTTAAGATCTCTTAGAGGAATAATTTGCCACTTAAAAGGACAAAACATTATTTGATTTTTTTTCCAAAAAATATTTCTTTAAACATTTTTTGGTCTTTATAATTATCAAATTATCCCTCTTAGAGGTATTTAAATGAATAATATGATCAAAAACTTTCCATAAAACATTTAAATAAAAAGTTACGGAATTTTACGAAGTGTTCAATTCAAGGAAGAAAATAAGAGATACCGCGCAGGGGGAAATGTAGGATATAGTGAGGGAAATCCGCTTAGTATACAAAAGCTTTTTTATTAGTTATGGGCACAGGAATCAGCACGACGCTTCGCTTCCCCTTTAAGATTTACCTCACTGCGAACAAGCCTGTCCGCTGGTCTCTCTGTGCTCGCGACGCCTCCACTACCCGCCCGTTCATGGCAACGTAGACCCCGCTCCACAGGACGTTGATGGCTCCCATAGCTACCCCAACATTGAAGTGAGCGTCGCTGTTGCGAAAGTGTTCCGGTCTCATGGCGCCTGTCACAATGACGACCTTGCCCACACTGAGCCCGCTCCTATCTAAATATTTAGCTGTTTCGATGAGCGTGTCGCTGTGGCGAGGGCAACGAGGAGCAGCAGGCGAAGTGAGGGTGAAGGTTGGCGTCAATGCCCGGGTTAGAATAGAATGGCATATCGAAGAACATCCTTGTTCCACGTTCCAAACTACGCTCCTCGCTCCTCGCTAATCCTCACCTGCCATGCGTCACGATGAACCTCATGCTGTCGCTCTTTTCGATGGCCTCCACCATTTTCTCTCTGTCCTCGTTGGTCATCTGCTGGCTGTCCTTCTTGCAGACCGTCTTAATGTCATACGAGAAGGCGCAGTCCACATTCTTGATGATTCTTTCTACTGCGGGGTCCGTGATTTCAAAGGAGTAGCCGCCCTTGCTTTTGGGGTAGTCCTTATCGATGGTGCCTCCCGTCTGGAGGAAAGTGATGTGCAGCTTTTGATCGAGGCGCGGAGTGGCGCTTGGCGTGTTCCCGGTGCTCGGAGCTGATATTCCAGGGCTCATCCTCGGCGTCTGCCCTCTGACCCCCCCCCCCTCCCTCTCCGGTTGCATATTCCGAATGTGCGGCAAGATCCTCTGCGCACTCCCCAGAAGTAGCTGCATCAGGGCCTCGATGCTGGGCTTCCTGACGGCCCCGTTGACGCTGGCATATTCCATGCACTCAGTGACCGCCGCAGGGATGGGCAGAGAGTAGCGGTGGTGAAGCCACAGCGCCAAAATTGTGCCAGTTCTACCCTGTCCGGTCGAACAGTGGACCACGATAGGTTCGTTGCAGTCCTCGGCGGCCTTCATGGCGTCCAGGACGGCGTGAAGGGTCGCGGAGGAGTTTTGGGGCAGGGTGACTACCTCAGCAAAGTACAAGGCGAAGGTGGACGTTAGCGGCTCTTGGTAGAAGGACATTTCGTTTTCGTTGAGGAGGGTCAGGACGCGCTTTATCCCCTTGGACTTCATCTCCTGGCACCACTGTTCCACCACAGGGACTGGAACAAGGGGTCCTCTAGGTGTGCTCGGCTGGTCTGGGTTGGGCCTTACGTACCCTGGCCTTTCAGCCCCGAAGATTATATTATCCCGCCTGCGACGAACGAAAAACAACGAACGACGATGGGTTAGAACGATTCTCACGCGCAAGATTCATATTATATTCATTATATCAACACCATCACTTCAAATCAATCAATCTCCCTCACCTACTCAAACTCGCAAAATTGAACCTATTCCTCGCACTCATCGGCCCTTCCTTCTTTCCTGGCCTGCCCGCCGTCCCCGGTCTACTACCCCCACCCTGCACATTGGCCTTCTCTTTGGGAGGTGGGGCAGCAACCTTGGGCGGAGGCCGAGGTCTGTGTTTCTTGCCTCGGCTTCCTGCAGAGCCAGAGCGCGGAGTTAAGCGGGTTTGTGTCGAAGGAAGCGAAACTTCGTCGTCGTCGGAGAACTCCATAGAGATGTACCAGAGGTCACCGCGTAGCAATTTGCAGCAACCCTTGTGCCCTTGTGCTCGAGCCCTTATGGGAATGAGGGAAACCTTAACAGGGGGGAGGAGGTATGTTGCCGATTGATTTAGAAAGGGGGATGAAGCTCCTAGCGCACGTAGCGGAAAAGCCTTGAACGATCAAAGCTAAATGTTGAGAGGAGGCTCGTCAAATATCGGTCAGGGCTGGGGCAGCGTATGTGAACTTGTTTTTAATTTTGCCTAAGTGCTCTCCACCCCAAAGAGGCTGGAAGTGAGCTAACCCAGCGCAAATCAAGAAAAATTTGCTGGAAGTCGCCGCTTGACAATTCGTGCCAAGCACCACACTCATACCCATAAGCTCCCCTCCAACCCCCCCCCCACCCCGTCCCTCCGCCCCGCTTCAATTCCATTCAGCCGGCTTGCTTCCTAACCGCTTTACCTGTCCAGTCCAGTGTCCAGATATAGAATTTCTCTTCACGGCTCGCAAGCCCCTCACGAGAGTCAAATTAGAAAATGTCATCTTCTGACCCCCCCCCCCCGGAGATTCCCCTGAGCGACGAAGTTCGCGCCCAGCTGAGCAATCTGAAGTTGGGCCAATCTTTCTCGCAAGAGGCAGGGTAAGTAGTCCTCCTCCCTCTACGTCTCTTCCAATCGCAGCGCACACCCCTCCCAAAAGCTCACCACGCATCCTCATTCTCTCCCTCACAGCAAACGCATTTCTTCCGAAACCGTCCTCCGAGTCCTTGCCGACGATGAGTGTTGCTCTCTTCTCGAGACCTTCCTTACGAAAGAGTTCGCTGAGGAGTCCTTCAATTTTTACACAGAAGTAGCCGAATTCCGAAATCTCCCCCAAGATAAAATCCGCGAGGCCAGTAAAAACCTATTCCTAAAGTTCGTCAAGCAAGGTTCCGAACAGCAAATCAATGTCCCCGCTCACATGGTAAAATCAGTGAAGGTGCGTCGTCCCGACCCTCCCCTCTCTGTCTCCGTATCCTCCTAACCCTTTCCACCGTTCAACCTCAACCTCAACCTAACTCCAAACCGATTTCCGCAGACAAAATTAGACGACACCGAGGCCGACATAGAAATCGGCATCTTCGCCGACTGTTTGAAGGAAGTTGTTGCTATGTTGGCAAGAGATAAATTGCCTAGATTCATAGCCGAAGTGGCTAGCCACAGGCAAGACATATTGATCAGCAACGAAGAGAAGCACTTGAAGTCCAAGATAAGCGAGATGGAAGCGACCTTGAGCAATTTATCGATACATTTATTGAGCCGAGAGGTTCTGAAGTCTCTCAAGGTGAGTAGAGGAGCTTCAAACCGACGATTCAAGTGATAGAACCCTACTAACCTCCACTCCCAATCCCAGAGCACCGCCGAAGCCTGCAAGTTTGTTAAAGAAATAAGTGGCGACGCAGAGTCGAAGTTCAATGGTTTTATATTAAATGGCAACGACGCCAAAAATTGGCGCTATACGGAGAACGCCATTGGGATTACGGCGCTAGTCGCAAAGGTCAAAGGTGTCGTTGACACCCACAAAACGATAACAGCCCTGTACAACGAATTAACCAAATTTTCACCGTCGAGTCTGTTGAACACAATAGGCTCGTCAGTGCAGCTGAACAACCTCACATTACAGGTAAGAAAAGAAGATGCTGGGATCGCGCCACAAATTACTGCTACATTATTTCTAACTCATCGCTTCTTTTCGCAGCTCCGGAACTTCACCGTCGAGCTGTTTAAAGGTACAGCGCATGTATTTAGGATAGCGAGATGCAAGGACGAGGCAGATGTCATGGCGATGATAGACTTCTTCAACTTGCAGGTCAAGGGCAACGACTTCGTGGAGGAAGACGGCCTCAAGGGGCCGATCGGACCTATGGAGATGGTCGTGATGGTCTGCAGGGACAACTTGGCGACGCCCGCCATTAGAGCAAGACTCGTCGAGTCCGTACAGAGCAGCATTGGAGTTTGGGCGAGCGTCTGCGAAAAGGAGCTCGGAGATTGGAACTACCAAGAGGGCTTAAAGACAGAAGGGATTTGGGCAAGGTGAGAAGCTGCGAGGACTTACGAACCCAAAACTACGAGGAGCAAAGCGATGAGCGTGAAAGAGAAAGAGGCGCAAGTATCAAACCACAATGCCAATAACTCCATTCTAACTCATACACTCGTCGCAGGGGCGCGGACAAGGCGGAAATAAATGCTTTTATGGACGACTACAGAGAATTCTGCAGCGCTAACGACCCCAAGTCCGATTCCAGCGACCAAGAAGAACATCAGGTTAAGCTAATCATGAAATTTATGAAAAGTACCGGCGTGGACGAAGTCAATAAGAAGAAGACCAAATCAGGGAAATGGAGGGCGGGCCTCTTCACAGAGCAGGGCTGTTTATTCAGCGAGATTGTCAACGAGTTGACGTTGAAGAACAAGTCGGCGGCTGGAGGAGAGAAGGAGCTTCGGAAGAGGGTCGAGGTCGTGCTGGAGGTCCTGGACGACTATTTTCGTTGGAGCAACGGCATGTTTGGCGTGATCAATGCAAAAATTCACTCCGACGCCATTAGTAATAGCAGCTTCGAAAAGGGGCGGATAGAGAAACTCTGCAGTCTCGCATCAGACTCGATGAGCGTCGTGAAGATTGTGAAGAAGTTCATTAAGAGCAGCAAGAACTATGATATCAGCAGCAGCAGCAGCAGTAGCAGCAGCAGTAGCAGCAGCAGTAGCAGCAGCAGTAGCAGCAGTAGCAACAACGACAAGGACAAACTGACCGAGGACATGAGCACGATACAGAAAAAGATAGAGGTGTTGACTCTGCAGAGTCACAAAGCGAGGGAAGGAGTCTCCGAGCTGGCCTCGTACATCGGGCAGTGCATCTTCGAGAAAAGGATCAACCGCTACTACTACACAGACAACCCCCACGAACATCACGGCTTCCACCTCCACGAGCACAAGAAGGTTGGAGTGTTGGCCAACGGCATCGGTGGGGCTCTTATTGACTCCATCTTCAAGGCGTTCGACGACATTGAGGGAGGAGCTACCGCTGCCAAGCTCAGCTTTGGAAGGGTGCTAGAAACGCTCCTGGAGCACCTCACCAATGTAAAGTGCGGGTTCAGCATGTTAGGTGCCAAGAAGCTCCTCAAGGACGTCGAGATGATCTTAGAGTGGGGCAAGTCTTTCGACCACAAGCACGGGACAGACTGCGCCCTGAGCCCTGCACTAGACAGGGCCCACGCAATTCTTGTCATCCTCACCGAACCCTCGACGAGCGTTCGGACGCCGGAACTCCTTCTCTGTATTGAACAGCTGCCGGACCTGGAAGTCTGGCTTGCCTTGAGAATCGATAGGGGCAGGGTGAAGGGAAACGCGGGGGTGGCAGCAAGAGGAGTCGCAACTCTGAGCGGAGGACACCGGGTAACTAACGCAATGAGCGGCCACTTGAGCGCTGCAAAAGATTCCGAAAAGTCAGGGAGAAGAGAGCCCAAAGTCAAGATCAAGATTTCCAAGCGGATAATGCAACTCATTCGAGATTCGGGGGAGCTGTAGCATGAAAAGAAGAGAAGGATTTTCTTTCACGATTAACTTTTGAAGTGCTGTTTTTTTATTAGATTGCGTTCTTTGATTTCAAGTACTCCACAAGATCTCTAAGAGTACTCTCCAAATCTCTCAGCGCAACCCCCAAACTGTTCTTCCTCGTATGGTCAAACTGCGTAGTGACTGCGATGGAAGAGGCGTACGTGATGTTAAAAACCGCGTAGAAGTTGGTAGCAGCTACGCCTCCTCAGCTTCTCACCTTTACTTTCATAGTCTTCAGCTTCATTCAACGGCGGAGGGACGTAGCATTCATGAACTTCTGCGATGGTATTTAAAATTTCTCTCCACGGAAAGCTTTTATTAACGCCGAAATATCGGCCAGAGGCGGAGGGATTTAGAGCGCACGCAACATGAAGGGAAGCGAGGTCGCGGACGTCGATTATTGACATTGAATCGTTGGGGATTGATTCGTTCATCCTCTGTTTTTTGACGATCTTGCAGATCCAGGGGAGGGAGTTTCCTTTAATTGGACCCGGATCGAGCTGTGGACCCAATATGAGGTTGGGGACCATTATGCACAAGCGGGGGGAAGAGGAGGCGAGGGCGGCATCTGTAATTTTGTTGGCGTGGTCTCGGCCGACGGCTTCGAAGGCGCGAATCTGCGACGGGATGTTAGAATCTGCATAGAAGTTGGAAGCAGCTACGCCTTCTCAGCTTCTCACCTCCATTAGGGTCTTAGCGGCAGGGGAAATTTTTCCGGCGGCGATCTGAGCGGAGGGATCACTGAAGTGAAGGACCTCGGATTTTGGAGTGCTGTCAGTCAACCCTGCAGGGTTCGTAGAGCCTCCGGAAGACGTCAGGACAACTGATTTTACGTTCTCCTGCTTAGCGACCTTTATGACATCAAGAGCGTTGTTGACCATGAAGTCAATTGTGCTAGGGCTCTGCTCCTCGAAGCCTGCGCAGAAGAAGGCTGCGTCGGAACCGCGCATGAGCTGTCCGAGTTCTTCGAGGCTGGAACCGCCCTCGTTTGTTAGCGTGAGGGGCATGATTTGCACACCTCCCTCAGGCCCGAGCGAAGATAACCAGGAAGCGTTCGCAGGCGACCTAGATGCGGCACGGACGACATCAAAGCCATGTTCGAAGAGAGACTTAACCACGGCGCTGCCGACGTATCCGGTCGCTCCAATGACGCTTGCTATTTTCACCATGTTGCTCTGCTCTTTTTTGCTGAGAAATGTTGCAACTGCTTTGCTTGGACAGACATCTTTGTGAATCGATACAGCGAAACCACCTCTGCTTAAAAAAAACTGTTAACTAACTATTTCCTTGCCCCCCCTACCTCCCCCTAATCACACAACTCCCCCTACACCACCCCAAAACACCCTCCTACTCCCACCTGTCCTGTCCTGGCCTAACTATTTCCTTGCCCCCTACCTCCCCCCCCCCTACTCACACACCTCCCGCTACCCATCCCAAAACACCCTCCTACTCCCACCTGCCCTAACCTACTGCCCCCCACCAAATGGCTCGGAAAAAGAGTTACCAGCGCCAACTTCTGCCCCCGAATAAAGTTTCCGGGATGGTCCGACCTGCTGCAGCCCCTTTTAGTCACTTGCCGATCTCTGCGCCAACCAACCTGAAGGAATATGACAACACACAACAGCGCCTGAATGAAGTCTCGAAGAACTTTGCTATTAGCAAGAAAACTAACAAAGAGGGCAAGATCCGCCTGCAGCAGAAGAAGCTCGAAGAGAAGTCCTCTCTCAACAGCCTCGTCCGCAAGCTCCACGCGTCGGCCCCCACCGACAACCACGGTCAGTGGATGCTGAAAATGATGCTAAACTCGCAACATGACGCCGGCACGAGATTGACCGTACTGCAGCAGGCCAACCACAGTTTGCAGCAGAGGAGGGCACACGCGAGGCAGGACTTTGACAAGAAAAAGATGCTGCTCGACAAGAGAAGCATATTCACTGCAGCGGCGAACGAAGTAAGAACGAACAATGGAATGTCGGTCACTGTACATCGCAAGCACAACCTCACGAAGGTACTGAAAGACGTTAAGTTGAACGCCCGCCGCCGCCGGGGAATCGCCCCGGGGAATCATACGAACGAAATTCAGAAAAAGTACGCTCCGAAGCTGCCTCCGAAGTACAAGGTGATGGCAGCATTGGAGCAGAGCCAATATGAGAGGACCAAGATTGACGCAGTTGAAGAGAAGCGTTTCAAGCGCATACTTAGGAAGGCGTCGATGGTACGAAAGCACAAAATCCTGACGGGGGGCGGCAGCTTCGACGCGGCAGAGCAGTCTGGTTTCGATTCCGATTCTAGCTCCAATCCTGATTCTGATTCTGAACGCTCAGGCTGCGAAGTCTCGGTCGCCAGCTCCATTGGCTTCGGGTCCGTGTCGTCGGCGTCCCGCCGACGAAAGAAAATCGGGGGAAGCTCGCTCTTACCAATGACGCTACCGAGCTTGGAGGAAAGGTACGGCGTTTCAACCCAGACCTTTTCGAGCGAGCCCGTCTGCCTCAAGTACGGTTCATACAGCAGCGTTGACCTGGAGGCGCAACTGAACGAGATGGAGAAAAACATGAAGAGCAGCGGCTTCGAGCCGCCGGACCACGACGATTCCTATTCTGCAATGTCACAGAGTACCGCAACCGGCGCCGGGCTGGATGTGCAAAGCTTCGACAGTCGAAAATTAAAGAAGAGGAACATTATGTTGCTCAAGAACCTTCAAAAGCCTGATCCGAGGATCAACAACAACTTGGTCCGTGCTCAGCTCGCCATGCACCCCACAAGCATGGTGGACGTCGAAAAGTTCAAGCAGGTTGAGAAGGTAGAGGACGAGACCGAGGCTCATAAAGAGCATGTCATGCTGAACCTCAAGAAGTACTATCGCCTTAATAATCTCGGGGTGGGGTCGGAAAAGGAAATAGTTCCGTTCAAGAGGAGACGGAAGGTCAGCGAGCAGGTGAGTTAACATTAAAAAAGGAATCATCGCCCTCAAACTCACCCCCTATCCTCCTCGTTTCGTTCCCCTCTTAGAACTCGAGCGATCTCCAGTACAGGATGAACAACGTCTGGTCCTCCGTGTCCTGCCTCGACGCCCACCTGAAGCTCGACACCGACCTGATGTTCCTCGAAAATCCCGAGCTCCTCGGAGGCGGCGACGACAGCGTCGTCCAAGAGTACGTCTTCACTTTCGAGTATTTCATAGACTGCCTATTTCACCTTCAAGTCCTGAGGATGGTATACGAGGAGCAGGTAGCCTTAGCAGACCTGTACAAGGAAGAGGAGGAAGAGAAGAAACACCTCGGCCCCAACTTCACCTCCAAAAAATCCAAAGCCCCCAAACCTAACTTCACTCAAGGCTCCTCATCATCCTCCCCCCCCTCCCTCTCCTCCCCCTCCCACGCTACCGCCGCTTGCCTCCCCAACGACACCGTCGTCTTCCTTATGAATTCCGACCTCTACATTTCCCCTACGCCTTCACATACTCCTGTATCTTGGTTAAAAATAATAGCGTTAGACGTACTTCAAAAAACTAATGAAGATGCTGGAAGGTTGAGGCAGCTGAGTAAAAGGATACATAATGGGAAGGTTTATGAGTGGATGAAGTATGTTATTGAGAAGTATTGTGGGAGGAAATTATGGGGTGTTGAAGATAAAATCGTTAAGAAGGAGAAGGTTTCGAGGATATATTCAAGCGTATAATATAATTGTATAACCCGTGGGTTGTATTTGTTTGTAAAAAACACTTCACATTTTTTTTTAAACCCCCCTTCTCTCTCTTCCTCGTGAAACACCCCCTTCCCTTTTCAATCCTCAATCTCCATCCCATCCTCGACATACTTACATAAATTCTTCACGAATCTATCCACAACTCTCGTCATATTAACGACTCCGGTTCTGTCCATTTTATCGAGTGACTGTTCGCTGAGTTCCGAGAGATTTTCGGTGAACTTTTCGAGCATTTCTTGGTGGTGTTCGAACCGTTCTTTCTTTCCTGTTTTGTCAGAGGGGTCTAGATAGTACGCGAAGGTGTACGTGTACTTGAGGACTCTACGGCACTCAACGAGCTACGAACGGAAGCGTGAGTTAGGTCGTTTAAGTACCCGACGGTAAGATATATACCAATGTAATTCTCGTTAGGGTTTCGTAAGCGTTCTCACCTGTTCCGTCGCCGTCTTAAGAAACTGCACGTCGATCCAACTCGTGTGCGCACTCCCGTCCTGGAGTTGCACCATCCTCTGTTCGGTCTGTTGTAGCTGTTTCTTGGCGAACTTCTGAGCTTGACTGTGCGCGTGATAACGTTGGTAATAGTGGAGGTATCTGTCTAGTTCTCTTTGGGCTTTAGCTGCGTCTGCAAAACGAGGCGAACGTGTCAAGCAATGGAAGGGGGAACGTTTGAAGTGATGTTAGAAACGTGAAGCAGATACTTGGAAATAACAACGTTATGTACAGAACGTTTATCGGACGGGTGCACATCGATATTAATTACTTCATATCGTTATATTGTTCTAAAACGTCTCACACCTTCACTCAAACTCTCACCTGACTGATCATCCGAATTACTCTTATCACTAAACTTATTACACTTGTAATACCCTCCCGTGTTGGCTCCGTGGTCCTCCCAGGGTTGGACGCAGATCCAGCAGAACTCATGCTTGCATTGTTGGCAGACCATGTGGTTGCAGCCTTGGTTTTTCTCGATTCTGGTGGCGCATTTGGGGCATTTTTTTGTGTTGGCTAGGATCCAGTTTGCGGTCTCGGACTGGGGGGGGGGGGTGGAGAAAGAGGGACGGGGGGGCGAACAAACGTCGAACGAGTTAGATTATCATGTACAACGGTATCACATGAAACAAAACACACACACACACACACACAATTCCCTCACCTCATTCTGACACTTCTCCAACCAAAGGCTCAAATCCTTACAAACCACGGGCGTGTGAGGTTCCTCACCGCACTTGACGCAGAAACTCGTCCCGCAGGAACACTTGACGTCTCCTACGCCTGCTTTGGTTATGGCTACCATGGTGCAGTCTGTTCCGGGGCACCAGCGGGTGTTTTTGTTTAGGTCGACGAAGGAACGGAGTTCGTATTTGTCCCATTGGGAGATTTTTGAGGGGGCCATGGCCTTGACTGTTGTTGTGGGGAGGGGGGGAGAGGATTGAAATAGTTTATAAGGTTAACTTTGTTTTTTGAAATCGAACGCTCAGAGCATGCGCCACGTTTTAACATTGATACACTCAACTCCCCTCCTCTCTCTCTCTCTCACCTTCCTCTCCACTAACAATCTCCTCACAACCCGCTTGCGGGCATTTAGCATAAACGCAGCTCGGACCTTCATCGATTTTATTACCCAAGAAACCTGACCAGCAGTCACAGCAGAAGGAATGGGAGCAGGGCATGGAGTACATTTCTGACGGGGTTAGGTCGTCGTCGCAGCAGATTAAGCAGGTTTGGGGGAGGGGGGAGGAGGGGGGGAGGGGGGTTGAGCGGGTGGCGGTGCGGGGGGAGGTGCGGGAGGGGGTGAGGGGGCGGGAGGTTTTGGTTGGGGCGGAAGCGTCCTGGCGGTCTTCGAGCATGCGGACGCGTTTGAGGACGCCGGCCTTTTGGAGGCAGCGTTCGGGATCGTCGAAGTACGACGCGATTAGCTGAGGTGTGTGTGTTTTGGGGGGGGGGAAGGGCAAGTATTGGAGGGTTAGGGTTGCGATATGATATTATATTATATATAGTTACACCTCACCTTCTCCTTATTCCACTTGAAACACCTCATGAGGGCCCCGGCCGCCTCCTCTGGTATAGAGAGCATCTCGATGATCTCCTCTAGGACGTTCAGCATCTCGCCTTTCAGGCTGGAGGAGGGGACGAGGCGAGGGTCCTCGGTGGAAGAGGAGGGGGAGGAGTAGTCGGGGGACAGGGAGAAGCGGGAGGAACCTGTTGGAGGAGCGTTAGGGTTCGCGTTGGTGTGCTGTGGAGGGAGTTGGGGTGTTGGTGTGTTAGTGTGTTAGTGTGGGTGTGTGGTATGTCGGTCGCCTGTGTCGGTCGGTCGCCTGTGAAAAGAGGTCGCCTGGGCGGTTCCGCTTGGCTGCGCCAGCTCCTTACTCTGCCCAGACGTTCCCACTTTTCACAGACTTCCTTCCACGTTCATACTCCCCCCTCACCTTGCCGCTAGGCGTCTTCAAAGGATTAGGTTTCTCATCTTTACTCTCCTCCTTCCTTTCTTCGTCTCCCGAGTCCTCCTGGGGGGCGGCGGTCTCCTCTGCGTCTGAGTCCGAATCATCGGAGTATTGGTACTCGATTTCTTCGCTGTCGCTCTCACTCATTACCGTTCGGAGGAGGTGGAAGAGAGGTTGGTGGAGGAGAGGGCGGTGGAGGAGAGGGCGGTGGCGGGGGGAGGTGTTTGATGAGAGACTCCTTAGTGTATTGTACTGTGTGGAATTACGTCTCAGCCGTCCGTTACTGTATGTGCAGTATGTGATGTACAATGAATGTGCGTGATCAAATGGTGGATGATGTGCTGCTGGCGTCTGCTGTGATGATACAGTACTGTAATGTGATGATGATATCTGGAGAGTCGATGAGAGTTGATGAGAATGTTAGAAATATGAGCCAATTTTGCACAAATGGACGATCGTACAGCTGATTTATTATATCTTAGGGCACAGAAACATTGTTAAGTTTCGATAAATATCATAAAATTAATATAGTAACGTACTGTAAGTGCAAATAAAGTGTGAACAAAAGGACATTCCCTGCTCTTCCCCGTGGCATAAGTATTATCTGAAGCAATGAATGAGCATGAAGAGCAGAAGATGAGACAATTAATACGATTCAAATATAGACATCACATGCAACAACCCCTACGAAGAACACAACATATTTAAGTAAGAACAATAAGGTCGACTAACCAAAAATAATATATGCACGAGTTGACTAAATTTTTTTGTCAGAGATATGAACAAAACAAATCAATTCCACTCCACACCGCCTCCCAATAAATAATAACAACCATGCCGTCCTGGTCTGTAAGTATACTATACCCCCCCTCCCCCCCCCGTTATAATATCATGCTGCATGAACTGTCCCCTCCCCAACCCTGCTTTGAATTTCGTTTTACCTGCACCAAGTTTTATATAATCCTAACCTCCTAACTTAACGCCAACAACGTCGAACAATGAAGCATCACCTTTTCACCAGAACTTCCTAAACTTATATATAACCCCCCCCGCTTCTAACCCTCCCTTCTCCCTCCATCTTTTAGGACTCCGACGATTCCGGTTCAGACCCTGACCTCTCCTCCCCCTCCGAATCAAAACAGAACGACAATGGATCAGTACGCAACGCAGGATTCACGAATGATGAACCTAGTCCACCTAGAGCTGAAGTTACGGAGATGATTCAGGATAAGGTGACGTTGTTCTTTGAGGAAGAACCTACGAACCTTAACCCTTTGTTTTCAATAACGAAAAAAAACTAACGTTTCTCGCACTTACTTATGCTCCTCAGAAACCCGGCCGCCGCCGTCGCGCCGTCGACGAAACAAAACCCGAAGTAACTCAAGTCGAGCCGACAAAATCGGTCTCTGGTTGGGGTGGTGACGACGGTGGTTCATTCACGAAACGTTCAACCTCCTCAAACGACATGGACTCCTCAGCAACTCTAACTTCTGGTACAGCCGGTTCCCGTAAAGGTCGTGGCGGTAACAATCATTTCTCCGACGGCGATGATATAATGGTAATCCCAGATTTAGACGACGATCTAAACGAAGAAGAAGATATAACAGTACAAGTAGCTGAAGCGCCTAAAAACGTTAATAGAAGAGTCGCGAGTTTACATGAATTAGATTCATCCATTAAATATTCAGTATCATCAAGTGAGAATGGAGTTGACTTATCTGTGTTGACTAAAAATCTCGTTCCTATAGGTAGCGTTGATGAGAAGGATGAGTCATGGGATTTTTTTAGTTTACTCCAGAGCGTCACTCAAGAATTTCATAAAGAGAAAGAACTTTCACATGATAACGACATAGTGCAAGAGGACATTGAAGCGGTTAAGAAACAGGTTACGTTGACACCTGCGAAGGAATTGAAGGAGGAGGATGCTAGGAGGCTTGATGAGCTTGTTGGGGGGGGTGGGAAGGTTAAGAAAAGGGAAGGGGGGAGGAGGAGGAGGGGGAACGATGATTAACAACACAATTAAGTAAGAGGGAAAAAGATAATTGAACGCTACCCTGGTAAAAACATTCTTTTGTTTGTCATAGAGTAGAGTAGCAAGTGCCCCCGTCTTATTGTTGTTCGTTTTTATCTCCTCTTCCTTTTGGTGGTTTGCTTTCCCTCTCCTCCTTTGAAGAGTCTCTCCGCTTCTTCTTGTGCTCTTTCTAGCTCCCTCCTTTCCCTGTCTATCCTTATCTCACGCTCTGACTCTTTAGGGAGGACGGGAGTTAGGCCTATGACGTCGTACTTTTTCTTTCTGCCTTTTTTCGTAGGAGAGGAGTTGGTGTCTGAGCCGGTGAAACGGTTGAGGACGAAGTTCTTCCGGAAACGCTTAGAACCGAGGGAGGAGGCGGCAACGCTGGTGGAGGATGAAATACGTACGACTACAAGTTTTTTTGAGACGGTAGTGTGGTCGTTGGAGATTCCGGGGCGGCGGAAGGCGGAGCGTTCGAGCATGTTGGAAGGGGCTGCGGCCATGAAACCGTCGGGGTGAGTTAGAGACATTAAGTCCTTCTCGGGTTTCGCTAAGGGCTGGGCGGAATCTTCGGAGTCGGAATTGGAGGGGGTGGCGTCTGGACCTGGGGCCGCTGGGGAGGAGGATTTGGACTTGGAGGATTTGGATAGGGGGCCTCGCTGACTCGCGGACATCATGGGGGGTTTCGGTTTCGGAGTTCTCTTCTCCTTCTCCTTCTTCTTCTTGGGAGGAGTTTTGGGAGTGGGGGGAGGGACGTCGTCGTCGGTGGTGGCGTCGCTGTCGACTTCGACGACTTCCTCGACCTTCTTCTTCTTGAATGGGGATACCTTGGCCTTCTTCTTCCAAGGGGAGACCTGCGAGAAGCGAAAGAGGCATTAAAATAGCGAACAAGAACTAAGTTTAGACGCATTTGCTAAGCATATTTCAACCGCGAGCGGCCACGGTACTCGCTTCGCTCGATACTCGCTTCGCTCAGATAATCTCACCTCCTCATTGTCCACGCTCAGGAGCTGCCCGCCGTCCTCGGACTGGCAGCACGAAGCGACGCCCTTGGCGTCGACTCCCTTCAGACCCATGGTTTTGAACCTGGTGATGGCCTCGTGCTCATTACCCTTGCTCTTCAAATATACTATGCGCGTGTTTTCGTACGCGTTCAAGTCGACGTCCGCCCCTTCGTAGAGCCTGATGATCTCAGCCCCGGCCGCCTCACAAAGTGTCTCATCATCCCCTTCGACCGGGCTCAGGACGGTCACCCCGGCGAGGTTCTTGTGGAACTCGGACTCGCATATTTCCTGCGTTCCAGAAGTGTTCGAAGAGACCTTGAAGTCTGATTCGGAGGGCAGGCCGTCGAGGCCGTAGTTGGGGAGGTCGTGGAGCGCGACGGCGTACTCGATTCCCACCACTGGAATGCCGGTCAACTTCGATATGATGAACTTGCAGGTGGGGCGGGTTTTGTCGGTGATGAGGTGGGTGGTTCGAGTGAGGGAGATGCGTTTGGAGACGTCGAAGGGGAGGAGGGCTTCGGTAAGGGAGGTGGAGAGGGCGGGGTTGAAGGTCGTGGTGCAGATAACAACGGGGTGGAGCTTCACGGTCAGGACGGTTGAGTAGGCGCCGAGCTTCAGGTGGACGACCTGTGATAGCGAGTTAGCGAGTACCGAGGGGTTCTCGGTCACTTATTTTAACGAGCGTCGCTTCGATCAACAAACACCACTCCTTGAATTAGCACTCTCACCTTCTCCTCGTCGGAGGGGTTATTCCCGTCCACTTCTGAGGCGTCAAATATGAGAGTCTCCTGCAACGAACAAGAACTAAATTAGACGCATTTGCTAAGCATGTTTCGGCCGGGAGTGGCCTCGGTACTCGCTTCGCTCGGTACTCGCTTCGCTTGCTCACCTCGCTCGGTGTAAGCTTTGTGTAGTGCTCGTCGTCATCTCCTGAGTTTGAGTAGCTCGTCCCGAACTTCGCCTTCAGGTCCGTGCAGTATAGCGACCTGTTCTTCACGACGAAGGTGCAGTGCGACCGAGAGCAGGACTTGTCGTCGGTGAAGTTCACGATTTGACCCTTTCGACCGAGAGTCAACTCGGGAAGGACATTGTGGATGTATAAGGGACCAGGAGAGGACGCGGGACATGAGTAAGATAGACAGAACATGACAAACGTGAGGTGTAAAGGCACGGTGTAGAGGAGGGAGGGAGGGCACGGTGTAAAGGCACGGTGTAAAGGAGGGGAGGGAGGGCTAGGAGTGGGGTGGGATCGGAGGCAACTCGCGGAGGCAACTCGAAAGCCAAACAGTGAAGGATGAACGTAGGCAGAGGGTAAATTTGAACGGGATGGCGAGCGCGATATACAAGAGAGGAGCGTGACTATACTATTTTGATGAATTATAATCGAATGAGAGAACGACAGAGAATTTCTTTTCGCCTTTTCGCAGCAAATAAACCAAAATCACTGCCCAAAATCTCAACACACACTGCATCGCCGCCGCCGTTATAACATTAGACCCCACAACAACTACATCCATCTACACACCCGTACGGCAGCTACAGCAGCAGCGTCAGGAAAAGAATTAAGAACCTCCTTTGCTCGGGTAACTTCGGAATCCTGTTCGGATCGGAATCCTGTTCGGAATGAAGATCACGCCGAATTATTGGAGGCTACTCACTTTCTGCTGCTTCGTTACCACTGTCATTCTAATAGCCACAAAACTACCATGCTCTTACGCCCTTCTCCTGTTATTATCCTGCCACTTACTGGACCCTGCGCTCCCACCGTTCACCAGCCTTGCCGTTATCAAATTCCGATGTTTTCGTACACTTAGATTCGGTGGGGAAATTGAATGGGAGTCCCAACACTTCCGCATCCTCTTGCTGCTCATCCTGACCTCCATGCTCACCTTGATCCCGATGGCGATGATGACCCGGAATCGCCATCGCCTGTGCGACTTTTGCACTAGCGTGGCGTTGATAGCGTTGTTTGTAGTGCGTCGACCGAAGGGCAGGAAGAAGGCAGAGGTGACGGAGGAAAACGAAACGGAGACGCAGGTGACAGTAGAGCTCGTCGGCGCCTCCTCCTCCTCCTCCTCCTCTCCTCCGACCTCCGTCCCTACTCTGTCCCCCCTATCCGCGGCCGCCTCCAACTCCAAAACAGTCCCTTGCTCATGCACAAGACCATGCTGTCCACCCCGTCGCAATTGTTTAGCAATGTTCCTGTTCTCCTTCATCCTCCTTTCCCTAACTATAACGAGCATCTCCAAATTTGTCGAATTCATATTAATCATGGGAGGTGTCATATCAGGTACTAAGTCGTACAGATTCTCAAATGACTTTTCCGTGTTCTATTCTTGCAGTTCTCCCTCAAATTCCTCCCTCAGTAATTCATCTAAGTCAATCGTGGTTCTGGAAGGCGGTTTCGGCCTCCCCGGTCCTGCTCTTGAACACATCCAGAATTTCATCGCCTCAAAATCAGGCGTCAAAACTTGCGTCTACGAGCCGAGAGGAACGGGCTGGAGCGGGAGGGGAAACATGTATAACTTTCAGGAGGACGCGGGAGCGATGAAGGCGGTCGTGGATAGTGAGATCAACGACGCAGGTTGGGAGGAGGGGGAGGTGAGAACGTGTGACGCGAGTCTTCACATGACTTTCTACGTGCGCGATAACTTCTATATTACTAACTCGTCGCTTTGCTCCTCGTGCTTTGCTCCTCGTGCTTCGCTCCTCGTGCATCAGGTTCTGGTTTTTGCCGGCGGACACTCCCGCGGGCATCTCACCGGCACTGCCTTCTTCGAGGAGTTCAGGGAAGAATATAAGAAGGTTATTTTGGTGGGTTTAGATGGAACTTCGTGCTTGGAGCTGGGGGAGGATATGAGGAAGTATGGATATGCCGTGCCCTTCTTGGGCGCCGTTGGTGGCTATATTCGGCCACTTTGGCCGCTGCTTGGACGCATGATGATGGCGCCTGACGGACCTCTCCCGGAGGGACTGGAGCCCGATTTAAGTCCGCTCGCCAAGCTGCGTTACTTAGAAATATCAGCGGACGAAGAGAATCTCCTCGCCATGTTTGAGCGCTCGTTCAACTGGGCGTGGAAGTATGACGGGCCGAGCTATAACGAATGCACCTCAGACCCGCCCGAAGGACTCGGCTTGTCTATGAATACCCAAAGCAACGAGGATGTCACCGACGACCAGATTTACGTTTGCGCGTCTTGTTGTTGCACCCCCGAATTTGGCTGCGCAGAGCACACTTCTCTGATCACCGTAAGCCACTATGCCAACATTGCAACCGACTTCGTGGGATTGGCTATCAAGGAAAAAGTGGAAGCGCTGGGTTGAGCTCGTTTGAAACCCCGAAACTTTAAAACAAAGAAACCAAAAATACTATAGAAATATAAAAAGCCATGATCTGCCGCTTATTCAAGTCCTTCTCCTCCCCCGTTTTCCTTCCCAGCCTCCTCCGCCTCCACCTCCGCCTCCTCCTCCTCACGAACCTCCACTCCGTCCGTGATCATGAAGTTCCGCTTCCTCTTCTTCGTCGCCTCTTTCTTTAAAATACCGCACCCAGCGACCGTCAGCCTCCTCCCCTCCTCCCCAACCCACTCCCTGAACGAATCGACCTTCCCGAAGTACTCCAAACAGTCCTCCGGAATCTTCTCAATCGTAAGCGGGTTATTCGCGAGGTTGACGGAAACGTTCCTCTCCCCCGCCGCCCTCCCCACCCCGGTCAGAATATTCTCGAAATCCGTGTCCTCCACGCTTTCGAACCTCGATTTGATCTGGTTTTTGTTCAGGTAGACGCTCTCGACGTTTGTGAGGGCCTTCAGGGCCTCGACGAGATCGCAGCTGGTGAGCGAGTTGCTGGACAGGCACAGGCTCTTCAGCGTGGAGCCGCAGTCCTTGAAGAGGTCCTTCTTCAGGCTTCCGGCGATCCTGTTGCTGCGGAGGCTCAGGGTTTCCAGCTGCTTCAAGGGGAGGGAGGGAATTTCCGTGATCAGGTTGTTGTCCATGTTGAGGATCTTGAGCTTGCTGAGTTTTTGCAGCGCCTTTTCTCCTATCGCCTTGAATTTATTGCCGCTGAGCCTGCGATGAGTTGTAGTTGTGGGAGTTAAACGAGTTAGAACGTATTTTATTGCAACGCAACGTTTGCGCAAAGTGCAGGTTCACTTTACTTTCGTAGCACTCACCTCAGGACCTCCAGGTTGACCAGGCAGCATATCTCGTGAGGTAGCTCGTCGTACTCGAGCATCGCATCGTCGCACTCGAACCTGCGACGAGCGGGGCGTCCATGATGTTAGAAAGGGTTGGGAGATATTTTTAGCAGCATGTCGACAACGAATACACAAGACTTCTCAGCTCGTCGCTTCGCTCCTTGTAGTGTTGGCTTCGTCCTCAAAATCTCTTCTCACCTCTTGAGGTTGCTCAGGAAACTCAGGTCGGAGGGGAGGGTTTTGATGGGGTTCAGCCCGACGATCAACGTCTCCAAGGGGGTCGATTCCAGAGAGCCGATTCCGGTCAGGGAGGAGATGGAGGAATCGTAAACGGAGAGGTACTTCAGCTTGTCCATCTGCTTCACCTGCTCTGGAGTGACGAGAGCCTTCAAGGATCCTCCTCCCTCCTTCTTCCCAGCGACTAGGCGGTTCTCGCATTCTTCCTTCTCCACGGAGGAGGTGGCGAACTCGGCGGGACGGCGGGCGAGCTTTAGGTGGGTCACGGGGGGTGATGCGAGAATCACGGGGATCTTGCGAATGTCTTTTTCGATGAACATTTGGGGGGGCGGGGGGAGAAGGGCTGTGGGGTTTACAGAGGGTTAGAGTTGATGTCTTTTGAAGTGCTGGCCGTGGAAAGCGAGACCGAAGAGCTAACAGTGGCGGAGACAAGTCACGAGCGCGTAGTAAGGTGCACTGGTCTGCCGCATCCAAACTTGGAGGGAGGGAAATCGGGAGATAAGAAATGGTACAGAGTGACGTCGCTTAAACAAACAGATCGCTGCTCAGGCGGCGCAGGTTCTTTCCGACAGATTTTTGTCTGAGTTTTTGCCTTTCCGACAGGTTTCCGACACATACAGGAGAGTTTTCTACTAATCACTAGTTTTGGTCAAATCCCTGGAGCCTTTACGATGCTATCGCACATTTCACGAGCTGTGCGTGCCACTGGACGCCGAAGTAAGTATTTTAACCTCTAAAATCTAATCCGAACCAGCTCTCGCTTGCGCTGAGTTCATTATAAAATGGATTCCAAAACTCGAACAGCGTCGCCGTCGATAGGCGTCGCACTTTAAGTGACTCATATCCGCTCGAATTTCAGGTGTCATCCCCCGCAAAGGTCTCAACTTTACCTGACCCGCCCTTGTCCCCCTCCCCACAGGCTACAACTTCGCTTCTACGCCTTACGTATCCACCTTTGGCAATCTTCCCACTCCTTCTTTCACCGCTCTGCGCTCCGCCACCCTTGACTACCTCAAGAACGACTTCAACGCCGATTCCTGGCACAGCGACCCCGTCCACTCCGTCGTGAACGGCTCCGATCTGAAGGCCGGAACCACCGTGGATACCTATGACGCCTTCATGCGCCCCAACGGCAAGATCGTCCATGCCTCCAAGTCTGAGGTTGACAAGATTATCTCCCACATCAACTCCTACACTCCTCCGCTCCACGACTTGCGGCCCAACCTCCGCCGCATCGAGGACACTCTCTTGGAGAAGTACCCCGGCCTGCTGATCGGGAACCAGGCCAAGGACTTCCTCAAGCAGGACGGCGTCACTGAAATCGAAGAATCCATCCAAGCCAACCTCGTGGAGCGCCGCATGAACGACCTCCTCTTCCAAGACGAGCAGGCGGGAAAGATCGACATCGACCGTTCCCCCGCCTTCATAGGGTGCGTTAGCAACTTCTCGAACTTCCTTGACCTCTTCCGCAAGGTCATCAGGAACATGGAGTTGGGCATCCCCTGTGTAGGTACGAATGAATTTAATGAACGAATTGAAATGTATATTTTCGAAACTAACTCTGTTCCTTGCAGTCCTCAGCAGGAGCAACACCACCCAGCACAGCTACAGGTGGACGCGCCTGCTCATGGAACTCATGAAGGACGAGGGCGTCGACCCGGGAATGCTCACTTATGCTTCTGCGGACCTACCGGACGTGAAGAGGATCTTCGCGGCGTCGCCGGACACCTGCCCGAGCTATTTCACCTGCAGCAGGGAGCTGGCTGCGGCCGTCAAGTCAGGGCACTCCAATTCGATGTGCAGCACTGGAGGGCCCAACACCCTTGTCGCCCCCGCCCTCACTGAGGGCGTCAAGGAGGCGATTCGCTTTTCGGCGATGATCGAGAACTCGGGGCAGTGCACTGCGCTGCGCCACACGGTCGTGGCGGGAGCGACTAAGGAGGACGTCGAGTCCATCTTCGACCAGGCTCCGGTTGTGACGACCCCCGAGGATTCGTTGAAGGAGGGGGAGGTGAGGAGGAGGAGGAAGAGGGTTGAAGAGGAAGAGGGAAAGGGCGAGTGACACTTCCAGCAAGTTACATTTACGTTATTCTAATCCGTCGCTTCGCTTCTCGGTCCGTCTTTCGCGTCGCAGTTCGCTGGGTTATTTGCCGATGCGCCCGTCAGTCAGACGCCGGAGGGCTACACCAAGGTTGAGTCCTTGGACGCCCATTACAAGATCGACAAGGACTTGCCCGAGGACGGAGTTGAAGAGTACTGGAGGCAGGTTTTCGTCGACGTGACCTCCGCCGACTCGCCCCTGGATGCCGGCTCTGAGAAGGTGAGTGGTAAAGATTTCGATGCCGCCATTCACCGCCACCGCCACCGCTACTTCCACTTCACACTAACTCGTCACTTCTCTCGTCGCTTCACTCGTCGCAGGCCACCGAGCTCGCCGCGTGGCTTGTCCGCAACCAGCCCATTACCCTTGCCGTGAACGAGAACCTCGCCCTCGCGAAGTTCCTCTTTGAGAAAACCGGCCAGGTCGTCTACACCGTCGGCGGAGACGGATCGTACGCCCTGACCTGCCAGGCGCGACCTCAGGAGGGGGAGATCTTCGGGGAGTTCCCCGTCAGGAGGGACCTCGCAAAGTACACCAAGTACCCCGTCGTTGTCCCTAGCAGCACTCCTTCGTACAACACTCTCATGAACCAGAGCTATTTGACCGAGAAGGGAGCCAATGATAGCGTCGAGGGCGAGGGAGTCAACGTCCTCTTGGATTGCGTCCAGGGATGCGTGAAGGGGTACTGCATCGAGCTGACCGAGTACTTGAGGGATAGCGTCGGGGCCAAGGAGGGCTACGGCGACAGGACCACTCTTTGGGGTCTCCAGAGGCCTCCCATTGACGGCAAGGTGACAGTCATTAGGGCCGGTGGCGACATCTCCAGCGTCGCCGCGAAGCTCATCCCGTTCGTTGCAACCAACGCTCGATCTCAGGTCGAGGTCAGCGTCAGCTCCGCCGAAGTCTCCGCCAGGCTGTCCTCAATCGACGGGCTCAAAGTTACCGTCGAGGACGACAACGTCTGGGCCGCCAGGAAGGCCTCCGACTATTACAACGTGCTAGACTCGAGCGATGGACTTGGCTCCAGGCAGTTCCCTCTTCCCGGGCACTTCGTCAGCCTGTACTTGGGAGTCGGGCACGTCAAGAGCACCAAGGGAGACGATCAGGAGTTTTTGAACATGTTCAAGGATTCGGAGAAGTGGCTTGACGTTGTAGCGGCATGAAAAGTGGTACGGAGGTAGGGCGGTAGATGCAGTGCTGGGGTAGGAGGAGAATAAAAATGAAATGAATTTGATTTGAGTTTATCGCATCATTGGCATCGCATAATTTTATATATTTTTGCAGTAGTCTACGGCGCTCCAACCCTCTTCCTTCAGGACCCTTTCCATTCCCTCAAGGTGCGCTATGCCGCACACGGCGACCATAACTTGGCTGGAGTCTTCACCGTTGATTCCCTTGGCCATGTACTCATCTCTCTCCTGAACGAGCGCCTCGTACACCTTGGGCATTTGATTTCGCAGTTGCTTCATGAGCTTGGTGACGTTGTCGCGCTGCTTCATGGTTTCGATGAGGTCCGAAATTTGGGATTTGTCGAGGTCCTTGGAATCCAGATCCCCCATGTCAATCTCCGAAGCTGCGACGGGCCGAGCGACGAGTTAGCAATGTGTAACGAGGGGGGGGGGGTGTGAGGCGAACGAGACGCACTCTCACCTAGCTCCTTGTCGAGGGTGGAGAAGTCGACGACGTTCAAATCCGTGGCGGATATGGCGTCGCTAAGGCGGGAGAGAGTCACATCGACGTCGCGGTCGCCGAGGACTATCTTGGAATTTATGGCGACGCCCTCTTGGATGGCGTAGGTGAACTCAAGTCCAGTGGAGAAACCGTAGGAGGAGAGTTTGCTGTACATGCCTCCGATAATCTGAGATGGTGTTAGGGTTAGGGTGGACGAGGTTGAGTAAAGGAGCGGCCTTCGCTCCGAGCTCTCACCTTGCCCAAAATCTTCGACTTGACCGCTGACACGAACGACGGCTTCTGCGGCGTCGGGGCGGCCTTCGCCGAATTGTCCCCCGCCTCACCGAACCTCCCCCCTTTGACTCGCTTCGCGTCCAGCTCGACGAAGACAGTGTCGGGCTTGAGGGCTCGGACGAGGTCACGAGACAGCTCGGCGGAGGAGTCAGATACATGAGCGGTTCCGAGGATAGTTACTGTGCGGCCGTTCTTTTTTAGAGTTGAGAGAGAAGGGTTGCACAGGATAGGAGGTGGTGGCGCTGGAGTTATCGTCGACGAAACTGATGCAGCATTAGCTGCTTGAGGGAGGAAGGGAAGGAGCAGGCTAGTTCGGAGAAAGGATCGTCGATTTGATTTGATTGCGGACGATTTGGGTACGGCAAGTTTGGGAAGCTGTAACGATCCCACAAGTGGAAGAAAACCCACGCTTAATAGAAAACAAAATAGACGGAAGTGCATCTGTTTTAGTTTCTCCGGAAAATGCCATGATTCCATGATGAGCAAGCAACTTCTTCCACTCTCCTGCACGACTTCACACGCACACATCACACTTCACACACTTCATACGCACACTTCACACCTCACATCAATACAGATCCACAGATTGACAGTTCAAAAATCACGTAAAACAATATAAAAATCAAATCTCGAACATGGTGAAATTTGCCTCCGGAATCCTTTCCAGTTTCACCCTGGCTTTGTTCCTTCTCATAGAGGTCAACGACGGTGAGGACCTTCACGTCCTCTTCAATCACTACAACATCGCGCTCCGACCCGCTCTATCTAACTCTAAACTCCTCCATCAGCTTTCATGGCCGTTCCTTCCCATTGTCGCCCGACCTCAGCCTTTGCTCTCTCCAGCACCACGGCGCGTCCGACTGACTTCGACGGCATGACCGTCGTTCAGCTCAAGGCTCAACTCAAAGAGCGAGGCCTCAAGGTCAGCGGTTTGAAGGGGGAGCTTATCGAGGTGAGACGTCGACGTTATGTGGAAGTGTGCTCCCTTTCCCTCCTCTTACGACGACGACGCCTTTTCCCTCCATAATTAAATTCTCATCATTTTTGGCAGCGTTTGACGAACAACCTTACGCTCGAAATTCCCGCCGAGCCTACGACCGAGCTTCCGGCCGAGCTTCCGACCGAGCTTCCGACGGAGCTTCCGACCTCGCTTCTGACTGAGCTTCCGACCTCTCGTTCTTTCTCCCTCGAAAAGGATGACGCCAAGTCCTGGAACAAAGAGTCCAGCGCTCTGTGGAGCGAATTCACCAGGGAGCAGAAGGACAAATATTGGGAATTCAAGAGGACCAACAGTGACAAATTAAAGATCAGAGACTATATGAGGTCGCTCAAGTAGCTAGTGAACTTTTTAATTGTGTTGGGATATTGTCTACGGAGCAGAAGAATAGAGGATAGAGAGGAAGGGCTTGAATTTTGGTCTCATCTCATCTCATTTTTTTTATTTTTTTAAACTTTTCCGCGACCTCCGCCGAACCCTAGAGGTCCTTCATCACTCCGCCCTGCCTCCTGTTACCCCCCTTGAGCATCTCCTGCCCCTCCTTGACCTGCTTCCTCCACTTCTTCGGATCGTTGATGATCTCCCTCATCTCCTTCGTATCGAAGTCGCTAGCCAGCGCCGGGTTATCCGCCAAATCCGGGTCCTTAAGCAGCTGCTGCCTCGCCTCCTCGATCTTCTCGTCGTCGCTCAGCGCAGTCTCCCAGTCCTCGAGCTCGGCAGCGATGTCCATGAGGGCCTCCTGCATCTTCTCGGGGTCGGCTAGCATCTCGCCGATTCCGGACATCATGGTAGCGATCTCGGCCATGGCGGAGGGGTCGGAGAACACCTTCATCATCTCAGAGGTCATCTGCTTCATCTCCTTCTCGTACTTCTTCGGGTTGGCGAGATACTCGTCGATCTATTGGGGAGCGGAGCGGGGTGAACGCGAAAGCGACGAGTTAGAACAAAGGTAGTGGTGCGGTTTCCGGAAGATGTGGGCGTTTGGCGTTTGTTCGTCCTCACATCCTCTCACCTGTGCGTCGTCCATGAGCCCAGAACCCTTCATCTGCTGGAGCATGGTCGCGGGGTCGTTCAGCATGTCCTGAATTTCAGGGGACTGCATCACCTCGGCCATGCTGTTGGCGAGTTCTTCGGGGGACATCTTCGCGAGCTCTTGCATGGCGGCTGTGGGGTTGTTGTGATTATTTTGCAAGGGGCTTGTATGTTAGCTTGGGTCGAGAAAACGAATACATTACAATCAGGAGGCCCTCACCTTGCATCTGATCCATTGCGGCGCCCATGTCTACGTCGCCCATGTCCTTCATGAGCTGCTCCATCTGCGCGACCTCTTCGGGGCTGAGACTGGCCATGAGAGCGTCCAGGTCCATGTCGCCGAGGGCGGAGGCGTCCATGCCAGAAAGGCCGGAGGCGACGCCTCCCTTTTGGGCGGACTCTTGGGCCTTCTCGAAGGCCGATTTATTCTGTGACAGAGGGGGGGGATTTGTTTTGCAGTTAGGGTTATGATGTAGTGATTGATTTAGTGGTTGATGTCGTGTGTCGCCACTTGTTCCAATGGCAACGATTCGACGGCAAGACTCACTGTACTTATAACAGTATATTGTATCATTTAAGCGCTTTAAGAGTGACGTACGATAGATATTGCGTAATAGTAATCTCATGATAGGTTACGTCGGTCAGTAGAGGTCGGTAGAGGCCTCAATAATCGCAACAAAAGCGTGAACCGATGTCGACTTGAGCGCTTGTGGAGAAATCCAGTCGCATTCTAGACAACATAAGATAAGACGCACCTTCTTGTCCTTCTTCTTCTTCAGTCCGAACTGTCCATGGACAGTGCAGAGGAGGCACAGCACCAATAACGTAAGGAGTAATGCGTTCATCTCAGTTTGCAACAGTCCTGGCAAATTGCAAAGTTGCATTCAATAGCTCAGCAGACGCTCATTTCGCGCTTCATTTCGCGGTGTTCGCTAACACACAGTACACATTAAAAGTGCACCCTTCAATAGTCAACATGTCTTGTAACTCCTTCAAAATAATACTCCAAATCATCATAGCAGTCGGTTTTTGCGACATCACATCCTCTTTCACTTCCATAATTCATCCCAAAGCAGCGGCCCCAGCAGCAGCGGCCCCGGACACCCATAGGTTTCCCATAAGTCGTCCCATAAGTCGTCCCATAAGTCGTCCCATAAGTCGTCCCATAACTCGTCTCCACGTCCTGGAGGATGATGAAGTGACGACATCCTCTTCCTCCTCCTCTTCCTCATCGTCCTCCAAAGAGAAGGACGCGGAAGGCTTGCCATGGTGGTGGGAGCTAGTCTGGGACTTGGACATGATGAAACTAGGCGAGCCTGGGACTCCGATGACGCTGGGCGACTCTGCGAATGTTTTTAGGACTAACATCGAGCAGATATATGGGGACTTCCCCAGCAAGGTGAGCGAAGCTACGTTATGCATGTAATTGTTCCGCTACGTTTTACTCGGCTCCGTTGCTTACACGATTACAACAACAACCACGCAACGTTACACCTCGCAGGACGGTTGCCCTCTTGCCGAAGGCGCGTTGGACGACCTCGCTTCAGGAACGATGTTCATAGGATTGCAGAGGTATTTCAATTCTTATTCTTCGCCTTACAAGTTGTGTTTCGGCCCGAAGTCGTTTTTGGTTGTGTCGGATCCAGTTCAGGCGAAGCACATATTGCTCGACGCGAACGTTAATTACGATAAGGGTATACTGGCGGAGATCCTCGAGGAGGTTATGGGGCAAGGTTTGATCCCTGCGAGCCCGGAGCTGTGGAAGGTCAGGAGGAAGCAGATTGTGCCGGGCTTCCACAAGGCGTGGTTGGAGCACATGGTCGGGGTGTTCAACTACTGCAATACGCCCTTGGTGGAAAAGCTCGAGGAGATGGCGGACAAGGGGGAGCGGGTCGACATGGAGGAGAAGGTAAGTGAAGAGAAACGCGTCGCATCCATTTGCCACCTACAATGTACTACTACAACATTCTAAAAAACTCGTCGCAGTTCTGCAGCGTGGCGCTGGACATTATCGGCAAGAGCGTGTTCAATTACGATTTCGGTTCAGTGACGAAGGAGTCTCCGGTGATAAAGGCAGTCTACTCGGCCCTCGTCGAGACGGAGCACAGGTCAATGACTCCCGCGCCGTACTGGAAGATTCCCGGGGCAAACTTCGTCGTCCCCAGGCTGCGCAAGTTCCAGAGCAACCTGAAGACCCTCGACGACACCCTAAACGAGCTCATCGGAATTGCCAAGGACACGAGGCAGGTCGAGGACATTGAGGAGCTCGAGAATAGGGATTACGCCAACGTCAAGGATCCTAGCCTGCTCAGGTTTTTGGTCGACATGAGGGGAGGTGAGAAGAGAAGAGAAGAGGACACGTTTTGTTTTCTTTCGTTTTCTCACTCCCCACATCACCGCTACTTATTCTCGCAGCTGATATCGACAACAAGCAACTTCGCGACGACCTAATGACGATGCTCATTGCGGGGCACGAGACGACGGCGGCCGTCCTTACCTGGGCGCTCTTCGAGCTGAAGAGAAATCCGGAGGAGATGAAGAAGGTCAGGGACGAAATTGACGAAGTCATCGGCGACAAAATGCCCGACTATGCGGATATCAAGAAGATGCTCAGGGTCAGGTGAGTGGCCGAGAGGACGCGCGCTGCTTGTAGCTTGTCTTCGCACGTAATTCTTACTCGTCACTTCGCTCGTCGCAGGCTCGTCATCGCAGAGACACTCAGAATGTATCCCGAGCCGCCCCTACTCATCAGGAGGTGCAGGACGGAGGACGAATTGCCGCAGGGGCACAAGGATAATAGCAAGGGCACCGTTATTAGAGGCATGGACATGTTCTTGAGCGTTTACAACATACATCGGTCTCCCCGCTACTGGCTCGAGCCCGATAAGTTCGACCCGGAGCGCTTCCTGAGGAGGTTCGAGAACCCGGACGTCGAGGGTTGGAAGGGCTTCGACCCGGCTCGTTGGGAAGGCAGGCTCTACCCCAACGAGGGGGCCGCCGACTTTGCCTACCTGCCCTTCGGAGGAGGGGCCAGGAAATGCGTAGGAGACGAGTTCGCCCTCCTCGAGGCCACGTGCACGCTCGCCATCATCCTCCGTCGCTTCGACTTTAACTTCGACGGAGAGGAGAGCGCAGAGAAGGGGGGCAAGTACGACGATCACCCCCAGGGGCTCGACCACCCCGTGGGAATGAGGACGGGGGCGACGATCCACACGAGGAAGGGGCTATGGATGAAGGTCAAGAAGCGTGAAATGTAATTAATAATTTATTTGGTTTTGATGATGGAAAGAAAAATATCAATATTTAAAGTATCCTGACAGGTACCAGACCTACAGCAGGTAAGATTTGGGTTCTATTAGATTTGATCGGAAGACAAATAGACGACTATTACCTCCCGTAATACCGAGCTGTTACAGACAGATATAGACGCGTTCCAGCTGTTTGGACCCTACTCCTTCACCTCGACGGTACTTCATTATCTGGACAAATGGAGTTCCGTGTGCGAGGCCAATCACCTGAGATGGATTCTGCTAGACCACAATTCAGGACCGAAGCCACACAAAAAGTCTACACCGGGAGGGCGTGCGGGTGCTTGTGCAAAACCTACAGAGGGATTTTCCCAGTCGGCGAAGACTCCGGTGCAGCTGATGAGGAAGCTCCTTGTGCGCAGCCCGACCCCCAGGTACTGACTTTTATCTCCGCCGCCGACTTCAAGCAAGGGTTGAAACGGGTGAACGAAATGATGGAAAAGTTCGTTAACCGATCAACACCTTTTATCAGCTTGACGATGTGTGGTTCTTTCGCGTTGATGATGTGGACTATCCTTGCTTCGTCGATTGACAATTTTGCGGGGATCAGCAACTACCCAGGATGGGCGGTCGGCATCGGCTGGGTCGCGGTAATCGGGTCATTTGCTGTGGCTATGAAAGATACACAGAAGCAAGAAGAGATTTTTCGGGAGAATGTGGAGACGGCGTTGAAGGAGGTATGGAAGAACGCAGTGGCGCAAGGCGTATCGGTGGCCTTCAAGAACGAGCATTCGGGGTCGGGGGACGACAATACCACTTACCCGGCGGCGGTGACGATCACGCTGCCCTATCATGCATGATGTTGCGAGAGGTGGGATCCAAACAACAACAGAACAGAACTGTCACGAGGAAGAAAAATATAATTGAGACTTGATTTATTTTGTTGTTGTTATTATTTACAATTGTTTTAATAGTTTCCTACTTCTTCGAGGGCCGGGTTGAAGTAGATAGTGATCAGAGTTCTGTCTCCCATCCGCGTAAGCAAAAACTGGGTTATTACCAAAATCCCAAACAATAGCTTTGTCCATATCGTCGTCATCAACCTCGGGGTGATTGGTATCCCCAGAAGATTCGCTACGTTCGGATCGATCTTTAGAATTGAAGTAAGCAGTTCAGCGTTATCTTTCATTGCCTCGTAACTCTCCTCGCAACTCTGATTATTTTCAGTGATAGCTAATCTTAAATTAAAGTGCATTCTCGCCACAACCTGTAACAAGTCCCTAACTCTCAAGTTTATCATGCCCATGAAAGTCACGCACACGATGGTGATAATCGATACTATAAAGAAGGCAAGCGGAAGCCACAACGGAATAAGTATTCTTGATTGATCCTCATCGGCAGATAAGTTACTGATTACGCCGATCAGCAGTTGGATCATTAGAAAAAGCGAATAAATGAAGTAAAATACTAACACAGCCTTGGAGTTGCTGCACGCCTTCTTAGTCCCTATGAGCAGATTTCTCACTTTCAGAGCGTGCGAGCGTAAATCTTCGGTGCTCAACATGTTCATTTTTCTCTCATCACGACCCAGCTGCTCGATAAGCATGCTAACTTGTGCTCGTAGGAGAAGGCAGAAGTAGAACATCATGCAGGATCCCTGCACAGCGTAGCAGGCCTGGCAAATTTTCCCTATCACCATGAGTACACTCAAAGCTATTTCGATATTGCTGCGTTCACCAGAAGGCAAAGAAAGCTGTTCGGCAACCTCAAATACAAAGGGCATAATCCAAAATCCAGTGATGCTTGTCAGCAAAACAAGGACCGGGACCAGAAAGCCCCGTAGTACTTTTCTAGTTCTTGCCATGTTCACTCATGTTCACTGCCTTCAGCTTTTCTGCGTTCAAAAACAATACATTCGGGCAATCGTGTTTGAGCTCCCATAAGCTCGACTTGTCCTGCACCTCTATTTCTAGGGAAGAATAATTTAGTGCCTGATCGAGCCGATGAGCGGAGCGATCGGTGTGCGAAGCGGAGATTTAAAATGAATAATCGTGCGGTGTCGCCTCACCTTCGTAAGACCGTCAACCCTTTGGCTTCTTAGCATAACCGTCCAATCGTTATGGAGGTATAACATCGCGAATCCGCTTATGACTTGATTGAGAACTTGAAACCAACCCATGCTGTTGTGTCTGCTAACCATGGTCATGTAGTAAACTAAGTAAAATATTTCTATTACCATCCCAAGTGCAGAAAGGGACATTACTGGCGTGCTAGTAAGTCCGGACCCTGTCAAGAGGGTCCACACTATGCCTCCATCGATATCTTTGACATACTGCTGCAACAAATTTGCTTCAGATGGATCAAAATCGCGTTCCTCTCCATTGTCAACTTTCTTCGTCGACCTGACCGGGAACTGAAGAAACTCTAGTGCGCCTGAAATGGGAACATCATCTATTGCTTTGACTTGGGGTTCAGGGGGAGCTTCAGGTACGACAAGAGAGTTCGAGAAGCGACGAGACACTCTTCTGATTAAAACGCTCATAGCGTATTCCAACCCCCTTAGTGGAAGACAACTAGAGCCCGCATCTACTGGCTGTACTTGTGGCTGATTTAATGGACAAAGCGGCAAGGGTTTTCCCGCAAGGGTTTTTTTCGGGGCCTGTAGCTAACAGTGGATCTTCAGCTTTTGAAGCGTTAATTTATAATTACCAATACTAAACTAGGACAGCATCTTGCTAGGGACATTTCCCAGGGTCTTGCCCTTTGCAGCTTATAAGAGTGCAGTGCACGCTGCTGCTTCACCAACTTTACGCATGTCAAGGACAGGGCAGATCCAAAAGATCCTCTCTCCTGCGTTCAGCGTGAAGTTCGTCCCAGCGAATGGCGACTGCTTCTTCAAATGCGTCTCCACCTGCGTGGCCGATCTTACGGTGAAGGAGCTGCGAGCCATAGTAGCTGACGCCCTGACTCAGGAGACGTTCGATATGATGAAGATGATGTGGAGCGCGAGGCAGTCGGGTTACGAACATATGAGGAAGTGCGAGGATTTGGAAGGCCTAAAAGTGCTGACGCTGAAGAGCGGGGCGGAGGAAGGGTACACAGTCTGGGCTGAGACGTTTGCGATTCAGATTATATCGAACAAGCTGAATTTGGTCGTATTGATACTCGACGAGGAGGTCAGGGGCCGGGACAATCCTGACCGATTCATTGCAATACGACCAGAGGCGGCTGAGGGTGGCGAGGGTGGGGACGTCGGACGAGATCTAAAGTACATACTGCTCCAGCGTACTCGCAGGCAGCACTTTAATTTGATCGCTTGTTCAGATTCTCTCATTTGGGACGCAGATACTTGTCCGTCTCGGATTCGTGAGTGTTGGAATTTGGCATTGGAAGAAGTGCCAGGAGAGGTGCCAGCGGAGGTGCCAGAGGTGGAGAAGGAAGAAGGGTTGGAGATGCCGGCTGCGAAGAGGCGAAAGGTTGCCGACAAAGTCGGTTGGGCATGCTCCGCGTGCACATTCTTCAACGAGAGCAACGACTTCTTGTGCTGCGAAGTCTGTGGGGAGAAGAAGCCGGAAGAGATGGGTTGACGATGAAGCGAAAAATTGGGATCATCAATGAATAAAAAAATATAATAATAATGAAACAATAATGAAATTCGTTACCAAAACACGTTGATTCTTTGCTCTTCTTATCCTCTCAGCCGCTCAGCAGCTGATTCAGCGCCGCCTCTTCGTCGCCGTTGTGATCTCTGAGCGCCTTTCTAATATCCTCCTTCTGGAACCCCATCTGCGACGAGAGCATGGATTGTTTTTTCGGCGTTAGAAACGATGGTGGAGTTTGCAGCAGCAGTAACGCTACGAATTGAGGCAGAAACGGGCTTCGCTCCCCGGCACCTTCTCACCTCTGCGATCCTCGTGACCTTGTTCTCGTCAATTGGCCCACTCGATCCGCTCTGTCGCTGCACGCTCTCGAAGCTCGGCGGCGGCGGTCCTGGGGGTGGCAGGATCGCGCCTCCGCCGCCCATCGTGGGAGGCTCGTAGCTGCTGGTGCGTTCTGTTCTGAAATGCTGGGTGGCGCTCTCGAAGCTGGGAGGAGGGACTGGCGGAGCGTCGCCGTTGCCGCCGCTGCTGGATTGGTATGTGGGCGCAGCGGCGGCGGGGTATTCGTTTTGGGTGAGGGGTTGGGAAAGGCCGGTCCCTCCCTTCTTCGGAGTCGTATCGGCCGGCTTGGAGCCGGTCAGCCAGCTCGACCACGAGGAGAGCGTCGATGCATCTTCCTTCTGCTCTTCGTTCGGGGTCTGTTGCTGCTGCTGCTGCTGCTGCTGTTCCTGCTCCCCGTTCTCCCTCTCCAGCTCCTCCTGCTCCATCGCCACGAGGCTCGCCGCATACGCCGCATCCTGCTCTTCCCTTTGCTTCCTCTCCCTATCTGCCACTCTATCATCGATTCCGACTTCCTGCGCCAGCCTCCTCGCCAGTTCAGCGTCCGACTCCTCCTGCGATCTCGTCCTCTCGCGTCGCTCCTTGTTCTCGACGAACTCCTGGTGGCGCATCCGAACGGTCACGAGGTAGTCATCTGCCTCGCGCTTGGACTCGATGAGGCGAGGGTGGAGGGACTGGTAGAAGTTGAGACCTTCGGTGAGCTGCGACTTCAGGGAGTTGAACGTTTGGTACGACGACGTCACCCTCACGAGGTACTCCTCTCGCTGCGACGACTTGGACCCGACGGCGGCGGAGAATTTTTCGTTCAGCCCGAAGACGCGCGAGAGAAGCTCCTCTTGCCTTCCGCAGTTGTCCGCGATGTCGATTTGGACTTGGTCGAAGCTCGCCAGCATTTCGTTTACTTTCTTGTCAACGTCTGCGGCCCCGCTGAAAGAGTTCTCCAAGTCGACGGATTCGACGTCGCCCATGAACTTGGCGAGGGCGGCGTCCCGGATGGTCATCAGGCGGGTCAAGTTCATGAACTCGTTCTCTAGCGGGGCAGTGTCGAAAGCTGTGATCGAGGAGCGCGAGGAGCGAAGCGACGAGTTAGAACGTAGAACCTGGAGTGAAGGGTTGTTAGGTGGAACTAGCTCACCTTCTTGGCTCTCCTTCTTCGGCATGTCCGCCTCGATCATCTCCCTGCTCCTATCAAGCATTCCCAGCGCTGCCCTGGTCGCGGCGTTGCCGAGGTTCCCCTCCAGGACCTTGTCGCTCTTCTGGGCGTTGTCCATGAGGTTCTTGTAGTGCTGGACGGTGCGCTTGTGGTCGGAGTTTATGGGTTCGTACTGCGGGTTCGAGCGGGCGAAGACGTCGTCGATCCTGGAGGCCTCGTTGATCACCGTTAGGGAGTCCATTATCAGCTGGGAGCAGGATTGGGCCTTGGAGTCGATGTCGGTTTTGAGACCATTCAGGGCGACGCGAGGCTGCTGGACTTGCGCCTCGTGTATTTTGCTCCAGACCTCTTCCGGAAGCCCTTCGCTCTTGTACGCCTGCAGGCTGCGGCAAGTCGACGAGTTAGAATAAAATGGATGGTGGATTTTCACCGTAGCTAAGGTGTTCGTTCTCACCTCTCCGGCAGGCCGACTCTCTTCAAACTAGCCCTCGCGCCGTTGCTCGTAGTGCTGACCAAGGCAGTCGCGTTCTTGACGGCCTCCTCGATGGCCTTCTCGAACCTCTCCTTCCCCCTCCTGCCCTCCACGCTCAGCATTCCTCTGAAGAGGTCTTCCCCCCTCGTCATGTCCTCGGTGAGGGGTAGGGGCTTGACCAGGTCGGCCCTCTTGATCTGCGGGAGCTCGGCGGGCTGCGACGAGTAAGAATAATGTAGCAGCGCAGAAGAAGCCTTCGCAGCCTTTTCTCACCTTGGGAACGGGCTCGAGGTATATCTTGTCGTTGTCGCTCTTGGCCTCCTCCAACCTCTCCGTGGCTGTGTTCTTGAGGTCTATAAGTCCCTCCGTCCCTATCGTGGTGCACCCTTTAGTGAGGATGAGAGCCTGCTCGATGAAGTTAAGGCAGGTCTGGAGGCGGGCGATCTCGCGGCCGTACCCAGACCCCTTTTCGGTCGCAAGGAGGAGGTGGCCTTTGGAATCCCAGTATTCGGCAGCGGCTTTGAACATGAACATGTGGTATTGGATCTGGACCTGGGGAATAGAAATGGGAACGGGGGGTTAGTGGAGGTTACTGAGACGAGGACGGGACTTTCTCGCTTACCTTCCAGTCAGCATTGACTCCCTTGACCGCCTTCAAATGTTCCAGCGCAGTCGCGTAAAACCCCCCGACGCTGGTGGCTATCTTCGCCATGATCGTGGGCTTTATGCCGTTGAGCTTCGCCTTCTCGTAGACTGTCGTCTGAGCTTGGGAGAGCATCAAGTTCATGTTCAGGTTGAGAGGGGAGGGGGAGAGGTCGGAGGTTAAGTGGGGGGAGGGGAGGGTGGCGAGGATAGTCTGCAAGTGAGAGAACACTCCGGAAGCGAGCTGGTACTGGTGGCAGGCTGCAATGAGCGGCGATGAGTGAAGCGAGATTTGTTAAGGAAAGTCGCGGGTTAAACAGTGTAGACCTTGGCAGTAATGACGTACGCACGCCTCGAACACCCGAAGGGGGGCGAAGGAACAACCTCACCTATTTTAAGGCCGGACTCGCTGGTTCGATCCTGGGAGACGGCCAGCTGGCTCAGAGTCGCGCCGATCTGGTACGCGACCTGGCAGCTCTCAAAGAGCAGGTTGCTCCCCTCTTGCGTCTCCTCGTGGTTGTAGGATCCGGAGTACTTCAGGGTTAGGCTGCGAAGTTCTCCGTCGGTTATTGGGAACTTTAGGTTGAGTAGTGTCTGGAGGTCGCGGTGGTACTGCTTCAGAGAGGACAGGTAGGCAGAGGAAGGGGGATTGGGGACGGGGTGAAGGAGGGAACGGTGGTTCTTAAGTGTTCGTAGGGATGCATCATGGAGGTGTGATTGAGGAGTTGCACGGTCTAGCCACTGTGAAGAGGGGTGTTAGGGTATGGATTGGTGAGGTGTCGTCGGAGAGGCAAATTTTGGACATGCAGACTGCCGGAAGTCTTCTCGAGAATGGGATTAAAAGTGATCCTCCTACTTTTCATGACACGGTACATATTTAATAAAATAAACACAACAGCTTACCTCAGTGAGTGACGGCGTTATGTCACAAGGCGTAATTAATTTCAACGGTAAACCGAACATTGTCATTTTGAGGTAGGAACAGTGATAAAGAGATTTTGGGACAAATCCTGGTATATTAATATCGATTCACGACGCATCGCTGTTAACGTGAGTTGTGAAATGGAGGATTCTAGTCATCTCTTTCTTTGCGAAACAGTGCCGAAGAGTACTGTCGTGTCGTTTGTGATTTTTATTGCTGTCTATCGTTTTACGTGGCTTTGGAGCCGGCATCGACTGTGTTTTGCACGTGGAATGCTCTCTATTGTTTGAGGCTATTGGTGCGACGTATATTTCTAGTGTCGCGGTTTGATTTTTGAAAGCAGGATATATAGACGATGTTGCGAGGGCACTTTAAATATCCCAAGATTATCAAGTGCTAACTTCTACGTTCATTTTTACCTCGCAGACCTCGCAGACCCCTACTTCGTATCGCCCTCAGAGCTTTCCCCTCCCTCATCTCATTTTCGGACGGCGTGCTTTAGGCAGCGGCGGTGGAGAGTAATGTCCCTCCTTCCGGCCGTCCGTTCCGCCCTCTCCGTCGCCCCCGCCAGGAGCTTCTCGACAATTACCTCAATAGGCAGGCGCAAGACTTCGCAGGCTAAGGTCACCCTTACCAAGCTGCCCGAGCAGCAGTACTGGAGCGAGATCAAGGTCAACGGCATGGGGATGGAGGATTACTTCGTGAGGATTAGCGGTGAGTTGTGTGTGTGTGTGTGTGTGTGTTTTTTTTAGGTCTTCATCTCACCCCTTCGAATACTTCTTTTGCAGACCGGGACACACTGATCGCCCCCCTCCTCTCGACATCGACACTCGGCCAGTACTCCATCACCGCTTCGACACGTGGCGGAGGCACGACAGGTCAAGTGGGCGCGATCCGGCTCGGCATATCCCGCTGTTTAGAGAAGGAGGGCTACAGGGGAGAGCTTAAGGGGGAGGGCTTCTTGACGAGGGACCCCAGGAGAGTGGAGAGGAAGAAGCCAGGAAGGCCCAAGGCGAGGAAGGGGAAGCAGTGGGTGAAGCGATAGAAGGCGAGAAGGCAAGAAGGCGAGAAAAGTAGACCAAGATAATTATGAATAGCGTAGTGTGTGTGTGTGTGTGGGGGGGGGGGGGGGGGGGGGG
>BRXY01000158.1:2517-92416 GCA_030267945.1 Triparma strigata
CCCCCCCCCCCCCCCCCCCAACTACATAACGTACAAAAGCACCTCCCTAATCTACACCCTCCAATCCCACACCTACTCCAGTTTAAACCTCCCAACAATCCTCGTAGGCGACTCCAAGTTAGGTGGCCTCTCAACGACTCTAACATCCCTAGAATCCATCATTAACTCAAACCACGTCATCGAATATATTGTCTTTATAGGTTCAGATAAATCATATGATTTAGTAAGCAACGCTGAAACAGTCTCAGAATATATTAAAATGAAAGGGCTAGATGTTAAGGTCATCGAATTACCTTCACCTCCGGAACTTTACGACAACAAAGGGGAAGGTGACCTGTGGGAATACTTCGATTCAGAAAATTTCACATCCCAAGTATCTAAAATAAAATAGGTTTGAATGAATTGTTGTGTTTTCTTACGCTAAAAATCCAGACACTTTAAGAGTATTATTTTTCTTACTGAATTTGGCTTTAACGTTGTCCTCGTCGACTTCGTTTTTGAATTTTAGATCCAGAATAAGGTCATCTGATTCACTCTGTCGTACGGCTTTTAGTTTTAAACAAGTGGAGTTTATTTCTAAAGTGCAGGAGGACATTGAGGTTACGGATGGAAGCATTATTATTACTGTGAAGGTTGCGTCAGTGTATTCGACAGTATGTTGACAGCGTGTGGTGGGTTTTTTAGCAGAGGCAACAGGAGAGGGATCAGACGATCCTTTGGAAGAGAAGGAGTTGGCGGCTTGGTTGTTTTTGAAGGCCTTCTCGAAATCTGTTAGGGTTTTCTTTTTGGATTCGGAGATTACTTTCCCCGACCCTTCCCCTTCATTCTCGACCTCGTCGTCTGAATCCAAAGCGTCCTCTTCCCCCCCTTTATTCAAAGTCGATATCTTCTTGCTGACTTCGGCGACCTTGTCCACAGTCTCGTTGATCTCTTTAGACTTGTCGTCGCCGAAGCCTGCGACGGGCGAACGCGAGTCGTAAGGAAGGTCATATACTCGGTGTTAGAAATGGCAGTGGAGTCAACAGAGAAACGTCAATATCTTGTAAACTTTCTTCTTAGTCGTCGCTTCGCTCCTCGTACTTCGTCCTCGCTGCGCCTCACCTGACTTCTCCACCATCCTCTGAATGTCCTCTGGCTTCAGCCCGGAGCTCTCCATGAACTTCAAAGCGTCGTCGGGGTTGTCGATCGTTCTCAGCTTTGAGGTTTGCCTATCGATGTGCTCCATTTGAGCCTTGAGCTCCTCTAGCTGCTGCTCCATCTTCGTCCTGGTCTTCTGAATTGTCTTGTCCACGGCACTAGGACCGTCCAACTTGCCCTTCTTGGCCAAGGCGTGGGCGGCCTGGTTCCGAACGCTGGTCGAGTTGGTATCGGTTCCCAAGGCCTTCTTCATGACAACCTTCTCCACGTAGTCCTGCGAGGAGCCCACCACACTAAGGTTAGTAAGGTCATTGTAAGTAAACTAACTCGTCTCTCTCCGAAAATCAAAATTAAAATTTACCACCAAACTCCACCTCACAAACCCACGACGCCTCAAAAATGATATTCCCCTTTAACCGACGCACCTCATCGTCGCTGTCGACGAAGTCGAACTTTGAGTAGTTGAGCGAATCCACAAGGCCAGACATTTTATGTTTCTTTTGACAACTTCCAGGGAGAATCCATTCATCATTGTCACCAACCCTCACACGCTGGGCACCAGCCAATCACAATGCATACCTCAACCCTCACCTTGACCCTCACCTCCCTCCTCCTCGCATCCCAAAACCTTATCATCGTCCACTCCTCCAATACTCCAATTTCCATCTCTGCCGACCCGACTTCCAATCCGATAGCCTTAACATCACAGACCTCCTTTGGCTGTCTGGCACTCGATTGGTGGCCTGCGTCAAAGTGCGATTACGATTGGTGTCCCTGGGCTGTATCTTCCTTCCTCGAGGTCGATCTAACGAGCAAGGTGCTGAAGAAGGCCATTTCTACCCTCGCTCCAGAGGACACCAATGTCTTCCTTCGTCTGGGCGGAAGCCTCTGTGATTTCGTGCGCTACGACTTTCCGGGCAGCCACGATGACGAGTGTCGCGACTTTTCGGACCCCACCAACAGCACTCGCGTCGGATACGAGCTCGGCTCTGGCTGCTTGAAGACTGATCGCTGGGACGAGCTGAACCACTTCTGTGCTGACATCCCGGGGTGCACCCTCATCTTCGGCATCAACGCCTTGATTGGCAGGGAAAACTCCACTTGCCCTGCAGACACCGACTGCCACTGGGATTCCGCCGACAACGCCTGCTGCACTGAGTGGTCCGGAAATTGGAATAGTTCCAATGCTGAAGCCCTCCTCCGCTACACTGAGGCCCAAGGCTACGACATTTACGCGTTCGAGTTCGGTAACGAGCTGACAGGGAAGGTGAGAGTGTGAGGCCGATACTTCTGCACACGTGGCATCCCTGCTGCAAACTTCTGCGCCGTATCTAACATCACGAACGACCCTTCCATTGGGACTTAATACTGCTACATTATTCTAACTCGTCGCTTCGCTCCTCGTCGCAGGGCGGAATCCAGGCTCAGCTTGACGCTGACACCTACAGCACAGACTTCTGCGCCTTGAAGAATTTGATTGACGACATTTGGACCTCCTCCTCCTCCTCCGCGAAGCCCAAGGTCGTCGGTCCTGATAATTCCTACGATGGGGACGATGATTGGTTCGGAAATTTCACCGCATTGTCCTTTGAAAAATGCGGGGGTCCTGACGTAGTTACCTGGCACCAGTATCTCTTGGGCGCCGGGGTCGATTCCGCCGCTGACGAGAAGTCCAGGGATCCCAACGTCCTAGACGAACAGATCAAGAACGGCAAAAACCTCAAGAAAATTATTTACGACAACACTCCTGAAGGCTCAACTCCTCCCGAGATTTGGATGGGAGAGGCGGGCGGCGCATACAACTCTGGTCGCCCCGGCGTGACTGATGCATTCACCTCTAGTTTCTGGTACCTTGACGGGTTCGGCATCCTAAGCGAAAACAGCGAGCAGACATTCTGTCGACAGGTGAGAAGGCGTGTGCACTGCTGGATATCGACGGCTGTCTACCTGATTTCTGCACTGTTTTATTATAATTATTCTAACTCGTCGCTTCGCTCCTCGGCCAGACCCTTGTCGGGGGAAACTACGGGCTGCTGCAGAACACGGAGCAGAAAGACCCCAATCCTGACTTCTTTGCCCTCGCCCTCTGGCAGAACCTGATGGGTAAAAATGTCATGGAAGTAACCCGCTCGGACGCCGCAGCCGACCGGTATATCCGTTCCTACGCTCACCAATCCGATTCCAAGGACCAGCTCACTTTCCTTCTCATCAACTTGAACAACGAAACTGCTTACGATGTCAATCTTTCCGCTCCCGGCATGTCGCGCTTCGAGGACTTCACAGTCACTTCCGAAAGCCTTGACAGCCAAGTCGTCTTCCTCAATGGAGTTGAACTCAAATTGAATGATGAGGGCGACTTTCCCAATGTTGCAACCCTGGGTGTCGAAGCTGCCGACGGCCCCCTAACCCTTCAGCCCTTAACCTACGGCTTCTACACCTTCAAAAAGTAAACGAATTTATCAACAAAAAAATTCATTCTATTTTCGATTTACGCCGCCCCACGATGACAAGATTGTCTCCTGTGACGGCCTCGTCGACGTATCTTCTCAGTTCACAATTCCAACCCCTCTCCCTCAAAAATTCCATCCTTCCCTCCTCCAAGACGCGTCTCGCTACTCTGCCCCAGTTTCTGGCCGTCTCGAACCTGCGACGAGCGAAGCGAGTCGCAATGGAAGAGGCGTTTATGACGTTAGAAATCGCGAAGAATTTGGCAGCAGCAGCAACATTACGTTCTGGGTGGTGGTGGAGCTGCAAGGGAGCTGTATAGAAGTATCGTCGCATCAACCCTTCTCAGCTCGTCGCTTTGCTCCTCGTCGCTCCGTTACATTTGGAAGTTTATATCCAGTACACACGCCTTTTCACTCACCCCACTAGCTTCACCAGCGGCTTTTTTGCGTATTCAAAATCAAAAAGGGTTGCATTGTTTTTCGATATACTTATTAACATTTGGAGCGTCCTGTGACGAGTCAGAATTATATGTGATTTTGGCTTCGTCGGTGCACACCTCGATTTGCTCACCTAAAGTCGTTGTCCTGTACGCCTCCGCGCACACCCACGTGAGTGAAACAAAGACTGTGCTTGTTCAAAAACTCCATGTTGCAGTACTCGTCCCGTTTCGTCTTCTGGTGGCAGCACCCTGCGACACACAGCCTCTTGACGCAATTTCTAAGCGGGTAGGATCCGATCGACATCAAGATCGAATCTGTGGCGCCGCCACACAAGTGCTTCGTCACCGCGACGGCCTCCTCTCCAAGCAAGCCGAGCGTCTCGTCGCTCACTTGTTTAACATCACAAACGACACGAGTGTAACAACAACAACTTTCACTATCACTACTACTCGGGGGATCATAGAACTCGTCGTCCTTCCCTCCTTTGCGGTTGTCAAGGGCAATCGTGGGTATGCGCCTCTTCCCCATCTCGTAAATGGCTCTAGTGTACAGGGCCTTTCCGGCCCCTATGTCGACGACAGAAGATGCTCCGTCGAGAAGCTCTGAGACTAGCCCCAGCAGTGAGGCAATTTGACTCACATTGGAGCTCTTCTTCTGGTACGTGTCTGGCCCAGTGGACAGGATCTCACCAATCAACGTCCGGGCGCCGGGGACTTCGTCCAGGTCGTCGATGACAGGGGTCAAAGGGACCTGTGACAAGTTGAACAGGAACAAAAAAATTGAGAATGTCTTGTAGAGCTGCCGAAGGTACTTAAATCTAGACGTGCGAAGGATTGCGCACCGGTCGTTAGGTAAAATGTACAGAAAGAAGAACATGCCGAACGCGAAGACGTTCACCGGCACTAGTTTGTTACATTTTATGGAAGTGTACACAAGAAACGTGATGAATAAACTCACGACACATACAAAGATCTTCACGAGGGTTCGAGCGCTGGGAAGATCTTCCTGTTGGATGCGCCTGGTTTTCTTTGTTGTCGGCTTCGGTGCTCTCAGCGCCTTCTTTCTGGCCTCCTTCGCAGCCTTCTTCTTTGCGATGTTGGCATCGTTCAGCTCACGGCGCTGTCGCTTGAGCTCCTCCTTGCTGAGCGAGGGGGCTGTGGTGAGACTCATACCCACAGTAATCCTAAACCTTAGGAAGTATTGACACGGAAAATCCACGTTTCCCCAGCCACAGGCAAAGCAAAATGCAAAACAAATATTCTCCCAGAGAAACTTAGTCCTCATCACCAATCCCACACTCCCCACCCCGGCCTGTTCCGCCCCACAAAATACGCAACCCTAACATGTCCAAGTTCAGAAAAAAGGACAGCATGAAAATGTCGCTGATGGACGACTCCGGAGATGAGCTTGAGGGGCTCGAAAATCAAACGCCCCAGCAAACGAACGAACTTCACTCGAAGGGCCCTACAACAATGCCTGACGCGGGATCCGCTTCTCCCTCCCCTGCATCCATGGATATGAGTGTATTGACTCCCGTGAAGTCCCCGCATCAGTCCCAGCAGCTCCGTTCCCCCTCGGGTTTGGATGACGTTCAGGAAGTACAAACACCCACCAATCCGAAACCTGCGCAAGGTAATAATAATAATAATAGTAGTAATAGTAGTAACAGCAGCAGTAGAAGCGGTGGCGGCGGCGAAATGCTATTCGACGACGAGGAGGGCGATGACGATGGCGAGGAGAGTGGGGGTAGCTACAGCCCCGATAACAGTGATGAGGAGCAATTGGACGAGAATTTGACCCCACGAAGGCGCAACAACAACGACAGCAGCAGCCAGTACAGCGACAGCAACAGCAACAGCGACGACGATGGCGGCACCCCGACCAGCTGTCCAAGGCCGTCGATCGACAGCATGGACTCGCCCGGAACTCCGCTGCCAGTGCCGCCTCGGCCGCCCCAGCGAGGTGCTCGCGCGGCAATGAGGCCTCATGCCGCCAAGGCGAAGCCCCCTGTTCAGCACCAGCAGGCGAGGCCGCCCAGCAAGTCGTACAACTCGAATCGGTCTCAGATAGTTTACGACGCCACCATGCCCAGATACAAGCAGTGGCGGGGGAGGCATAAGTTCTACTTCGGCGGCAGGCTCATGATGGGCCCGAATGTGAAGCAGTTCATGTTCAGCTTCAGCCTGAGTCTAGCTACTTGGGCCATGTTTGGCGCCTTCATCTTCGAAGAGGTGAGTAAGACATGTTCGTATGTATATTGCAAGGCCGCCCCCCCCCCCCCACAACTCCTTCGCTTCCCTAACCCCACCCTCCCTTCAGCTGCCCCACTTGTTTGAGCTTCCTTACGCCGGCCCGCAAGACTTCAACTGGTCCGTCTTCATCATTGCCGCAGTTGAATGCTTCGGAATGGTATTATACCTCTTTGTCACGGCAACCAGCGACCCCGGGATCATCCCCAGAAAGTCCGCGAGCCAGTTAGTCGAGAGCATGCCCCTGGAGATGAAGGAGAAGGTGAGAAGAGAAGAGAAGAGGTTGTGAGGAGCAAAGCGACGAGCTGAGAAGAAGATAGATTTAAAGAGACGTCAACAAAAACGCATTCTAATTCCACTCTTGGGCTCGCAACTCAACACAGATGAATTACTGCCCGACATGTCACATAGTCAAGCCACTGAGAACGAAGCACTGCAGGCAGAGCGACTGCTGCATCAGGAGGTTCGACCACCACTGCCCGTGGACGGGCAACTCGGTCGGTGAGCTCAACTACAGGCACTTCATGAGCTTCATCTTCTTCACGACGCTGAGCGCCGGCACGAATCTCTTCGGGGCCGTGTGGGTTTTCATCAACGCGGGCTTGAACGGGGGATCACTGCTGATGGAGGTCATATGCCCCGTACTGATAGCATGGAACGCCCTCGTGTTTGCGCTCGTAGGAGCGCTGCTCGGGTTCCATTGCATGCTGATTGCCAAGGGCCAGACCACGAACGAGTGGCTCCGAGGCGAGCGGAAGGGAATGAGCAGAGACAAGGGCTCCTGCATCGAGAACTATTTCAAGTTGTGCTTCGAGAAGCTCGGCGATTCGTACTTACTCCCGATGAATGAGCCGCCGTCCATGATTGACGAAGAGCGTGACTTGGAGGCTGCAGAGGAAGCTGTCGACATATTACAGAATGAACTGAGACCGTTGGGCTAACAATTTTTAAGAATAAGGAAACTAAACTATTTGAATGAATTTAAAAGGTTACTATTTTTTATTTATGTGGTATTGGCGCTATATTTAGGAATATATCATCTGGTCAGGTCAGTTGCTCGTGCTCAAGACGCGGGTTCATTAGGGTTGTTTTGTGTCGGGACGGCGGGAGGTTGCTGCTGGCCGAGCTCGTCCGCAACGAACTGCTGGTGCTCGGTGATGACCTGAGTGATGTTGACAATCCCCATTCCCGACCGAGCCTCTTCAATTTCTAAGCGATCTGCTGCGGCAGCTTGTTGATAAACTTGCCTCTTTGCCATCGCCTGTTGTAGAAATGCGGGGTCTATTTCAGAGTTATCGTTTTGAGACGGGGGCGGCTGAGAGAGACTTGAGGAGTTATTAGACATGGTCGGGGTTATTTTGATAGCTGGGACAATGCAAATGAGTTTGTTGCTTCTCCTGATTGGCTTATTTTTCACCACCCTCTCTCTCCTTTCGCGCAAAGCAACAAATCAACCCCAGCCTGAATCCTGCAGAAACAGTTACGCAAATTTACTACTTCACTCAGATCCTATCGATCTGATCAAACGTCTGCACACGTTTTCCGCCCCTTACCACCTACCGTGAACCCCATAATCACACACCCTCAACATCGACCAAGCATCGCCGTCGTCATGTGCATCCTCCTTATCCTCATAGCAATCGCTATGATAAGGATCCGCGCTTCCGCGATCACGGACGTGAACGCTGAAAACCCTACCTTTAAAATGAAGGCGTCAACCTGGGGCGCTTCCGCGATCACGGACGTGAACGCTGAAAACCCTACCTTTAAAATGAAGGCGTCAAAGTCGACTGACTGCTCGCAAGTTCTAACAACATACGAAGCACTGTTCGACTGTGTCTCTAATTCAAGCCCTTGCCACAGCTGCCATAAATCGAAAAATACGGCTGCCGAGGGTACGGAGATCACGCTTGCAACGGGGACTTACACGTGCAGTAAAGACGAAGATGAGCACTGTGCTGGTGATATTGGCACGGGTAGCGACCAGTTTATGCTTGCGTTGGACCAACCTTTTTATACGATCAAATGTGAAGACGATACGAAATCGGGGGCGTGTGTCCTTGATGGTAAAGTTTCGTCGACGGACAATCAAAGAGCTTTGATTCACATCTGTGACAGTTCCAAAACCTCAAAGTACGTGGGTAAAGCCACAATAATACGCTCAATCACCTTCACGAATGGATTGACCAACTCCAAACTGAAAGGCGGGGCGCTTTATCTCGATGGTAACAATTACGGCGCCAAAGTTGAGATGGATCGATGCAAATTTGTCACCTGCGGCACAGCAATACATGTAGATGATGGGCGGAACGCGGCATCCACGGCTAGTTTTTATGAATCGTCATTCTCTGACAATGACGTGGACATTGAACTTCCAACTGGCTCAATAAGCACCGCTACCGTTTGGTCGACTTGCGCTCCCGGCACCCCAACTGGTGAACCTAAACAAGGAGACGCTCTCAAAACTAGCGGCAATATTTTTGGTTCTTTGTACTCGTTCGAAGTAGGGTCGTGCACCAGTGCTTTTGAGTGCCCTCCAGGTCAATATAATGCCAACCAAACTATAGATGATAGTAGCTGCGAACTGTGCGCTCCGGGCTTTTATTCTTCCGGGACAAGCGAGGACCATTGCCGCGAATGCGAACAGGGGAAGTTCAATACTAAGTCGGGGCAGACAGGTTGCGAGCCTTGCCCAGAGGGTCAATACCAGGAGAGAACGAATTCAACCTCTTGCGATCTATGCGGCAAGGGTAAATTTAATGTCGATACTGGTTCGCCGTCTCGATACGACTGCGATAATTGCCTTTCGGGGACCTACACAAACTCTCCCGGATCAAGCTACTGCCAAGACTGCGGGCCTGGGTTTTACTCGGCGGAAATGGCATTTCTTTGTACGCCGTGCCCGCCAGGGAATTTTCAACCCGACTCAAAAGCCACAAATTGCGAAATTTGCCAACCGGGCACGTTCACGAACGTTACGAACTCAACTGCATGTATGAACTGCGCGCTCGGAAAATACACTACGGTCAGTTCTTCGGTGTCCTGCACGTCTTGCCCTGGCGGAAAGGCGGGAAATGAGGATAGAATCTCCTGCACGTCGTGCGCAGCTGGGAAATACTCGGTGGCTGGGTCACCAACATGCTTTGATTGTGACAAGGGATACGCCGCACCCGAAGATTCTAACCACTGCAACTACTGTGACGCTGGAAAGTATGCCAACGCCGACACCGACAACTGCCAAATTTGCGCCATCGGGAAGTACAGCGTGGGCGGCGTCGACGAGTGCCCCGACTGCCCCGATGGGAAGTTCAACCAAGTCAAAGGCAGCGACTCGTGTACGTCTTGTGAACCTGGATATGTTCCGTACTATGACGAAGACGAAAAAGTCACCGTGTGTAAAGGTGGGTGTGTTCTTTTTGTGTATCTGGTATTCTACCGCTCATTCTAACTCATCACTTTACTCCTCGACTTGATCCGCTCGTCGCAGCATGTGAGCCCGGAAAGTACGCCGAATTTAAGTTCGACGAATGCAAACTGTGTGAGGGAAACGGTACCTATTCGCCGGACGAAGGCGCTGCATACTGCAAGGTGGCCGGAGCGGGCACATATCCGACCGAAGACCGCACAGCGACGAATCCCTGCCCTAAGAACCATTACTCAACGGGCGCGAACGATAAATGTTCAGCCTGCGAAAGTGGTACTTATTCCATGACTGGTGCTGCTGGCTGTTTTCCCTGTGGGCAGTATCAGACATACGACCCACAAAGTGACGGTTGCAAGTGCTTTGGCGGATTCATAACCACTGACTTCGAAGAGTGTACCTGCGATGCTGGGCTTACTCTAGAGGCTGGAGACAAGACCGACAAAAACTCCCAAGATAAGTGCGTCGCGTGCGAAGACGGTCGCTTCAAAGGCGGGCCCGGGGTTTTTGGCTGCGATTTATGCGACGTGGAGGTGATCGAGGGCGCATTTTTTTCAGTCGGAGACAAAGTGGTCGCTTCGTCTTGTGCCTGCGGCCCTAAGAAGTACTTCGACTTCAGAAATAATTGTGAAGAGAGCAACCGGCCACCGACTAACTGTAACCCGGACAAGGAAACTGACAATCGCTGCGAACCCTGCCCAGAAAACTCGGCATGTACGGGTAACGAAGAGGAAGTTGGACTCACCGTGAAGAATCTACCAATCCAGCCAGGGTTTTGGAGGTATGTTGACCAGACAAAAAATATGTACTCGACAGTAATAATGCAGTGCGACGTGAAAGAAGCGTGCATGCCAGCTTCTGGTCAAGATCCAGCCCAGGTATGCACTCTGGGACACACTGGTCCGCTCTGCAGCGTCTGCGAAGAGGGTCACAGCAAAAATACTCTTGGAGTGTGCGAACAGTGCGTGCCTCAGAAAATCGCATTTTTCTTTTACCTCGGGGCTGCGGTCGTAGTCGCAGTCGGACTCTACTTCATACTGAGAAAGATCTTCGGTGGCAAGATCAGCAACATCTACAATCCAGATCACCGACTCCCCATGCGTGCGAAGGGGGCTGGGAAGGCGTGGGACTCGCTAAAAACGAAGTTGAAGATTCTCACATCCTTCTATCAAATCGCCTCGGGACTTCCAAGGACGCTCGCCCTCACGTTCCCAAGCTTATATCAAAACTTTTGCAAAGTCGTGGGCATAATCTTCAACATAGATGCCGTCCAAATTATCAGCTTCAATTGCGTGGTGCCGACAAACTTTTACACCACGCTGCTGATGACGACGCTGTCTCCCCTGATTCTCGCCGCTCTGGTAGCGACTTTGACATTCTTCCAGCTCCGCAAGATGGACAATGATGAAAAACGCCAAGAGGTCCTTAGCAGTCGTTTCTCCATTGGCCTGTGCGTAGCTTACATAATCTTCAGTTCAACATCAACGGTGGCGTTTGAAACATTCCAATGTGCCAAATACGGCACATACGAGGGTTTTGACGACACCACGTACTATCTCATTGCCGATCGCTCCATTAACTGCGAGTCTGAAGAGCACAAGAAATACGAAATGTTCGCGTGGTGCATGATCTTCGTCTACCCGATCGGCATCACCGTCGTCTACGCGTATCAGCTCTTCGTTTATAGGGCTTTGATCGCGAATGAAAGGAGGACCAAGGATGTCGAAGACCGTGATGAGGAGGACCGGATCAAGCATATAATATTTCTGTGGAAATCGTACACCCCACAGTGCTGGTGGTTCGAGCTCTTCGAGAACTTTAGACGTTTAAGTCTCACCGGAATGCTGGTATTCTTCGAGGCTGGCTCCGCGGGACAGCTCGTCACTGCCCTCATCATCACCATCGTCTCTCTAAAGGTTTTCCTGGTCTTCCAGCCTTACCGAAAGCTGGACGAGAATGTCATCGCCGAGCTCTCGCAGTGGAGCATTTTCTTCACGCTCTTGGCCGCCATCATGATCAAGCTCAAAGATGCGCTGGTGGAAGCTCACACGCAAGAGTTTGGCCTGCTAATTCTGTTCTCAAACGTGGTCGGCGCCACCATGGTCGTTCTTGGTCTACTCTACAAGCCCTTCGTGATGAGTGTGAGCGCGCTGAGGAGGAAGCACGTCCACGAGAGCCCCGTGAAGGGACTTGAGGCAAAACATAGACAGAAATGGACAGATTTCTTCGACTACTTTGTGAACGTTACTGAAAGTGACTCGTGGGAGTCGATATCTCCAGATGCTGACGAGGATAAAAAAGACGGTGGCGGCGTTGAGTGCGTTGTCAAGGAGGTCAGGTGCGGCAATGGTGACGGCCCAATTGATCAAATTCGTCTGAGTTTTGTTGTCGACGCGAAGCTGGAGGTCGTCAAGGCGTTTCTTTTGAACGAAAAGGCTGAGGGGAGAGCCTGCGCGGCTGACCATGAAGTCCTAGGAGGCAAAGCGCGGCCGTCCATGGACGAGGGTGATCGGGGCGAAAACGATGTGGACTGCTTCTACAGCGTTGGGATGAAACTGAAGCTGCCTTTCTTGACTCGAGACTTCACCTTGTGGCAGAAGCTTCACGAAGACAAAGGAAAGGAGGAAGTTTTGATTCTCATGAGGACCGCTAGGCAGTGGGAATTACCACGCGGTGCCAGGATCAGAGCAGAGACGCAGGGAAGAGTGCGAGGGGTCTGCAAGATGCGCGGTTTCAGGCTGCGTCCGGAGAGTGGAGGCCAAAGGACGAAGGTGGTGTTCGTTGAGTCCTTGGACCTCCGAGGGATGCTGCCCCAGGACCTCTTCACCCGCAACTACTTGGCGCCTCTGCGGTTCAAGCACGTGCTTGCCGACATGAAGGACATGCTCGACGTTGGCAGAGACAGCGTTCCCAACCCGCTTGGGCCCGTGGTGTAGTATTAAAAATGTAAAGTTAATTGTTTGAAATATCTAATGTTTTTTCTGCCGAAGAATTTTTTACTCAGAAGTGCGGGATCTATTTCAGAATTGTCGGGGGAGTTTGAGAAAGACTGGAGGGGTTAGCATGGCTGGGTTTTTTCGATAGTTGGGACAATGCAATGAGTTTTGTTGTTTCTCCTGGCAAACCCTTAAAAACATAAGGCCACACAAAAATAACAATTCACGCGCCAATAATGAATTTATCTCCTATCCCTAATGGCGGCCCCACTGATGGCATATATGGGCATAACCCTCAAATATACTCGTCACCAAACGCGAGATTATTTTCATCAGAGGGAACAGTTCGTGCAACTGACGAGATGAATACTCAGACCACCACTGATCCCATTTTCGTGAACGTCGAACGACGATGTCATCTCGATCCCAACAACCAAACCAGTCACGGTGAAACGCATCAAACCTCCCCGCTATCAACACCAGAGGGAACAATAACTTCTCCAAATGCCCAGAGGAGTAATCCTAATGCACCAGCAGGATCATCTAGTCCGGACTCGGCCGACGCTGGGCTGGACCCTGTTAAGGTTTTATTCGGATCGATATCACCAAGCAAAAAAAAAAAAAAGAACAGAAAAAAGAGTTCCGCCCAACCCCCCACACTTCACCAATCCCCCGCACTCCCCCACCAAGGATCCCCCGCACTCCCCCACCACGGGCAACCCCAGCGAGTTTCGAACAGTGTGATGCAGATTAGCCAGCTTGACAGATTACATAAACAGAAACTTCAAGAAGAAGAGAATAGACACAAAGCGGCCATAGCAGACCTGAAGAAGACATTAAAGGTGTCGAAAGAAAAGGAGAAACTCAACGCGAATCTTGAAAAGGTTTTGAAAGAAAAAGAGGAACTCTCCGCGAATCTTAAAAAGGTTTTGAAAGAAAAAAAGGAACTCTCCACGAATCTTGGAAAGGTTTTGAAAGAAAATGAGACACTCATCGCGAAACTAAAGTCGAAGGAGGAACTCTCCGCGAATCTTAAAAAGGTTTCGAAAGAAAAAAAGGAACTCTCCACGAATCTTGGAAAGGTTTTGAAAGAAAAGGAGACACTCATCGCGAAACTAAAGTCGAAGGAGGAGCTTGAAGCGTTTAAAAATAAATTTCGAAAGGAATGTGAAAAGGTGTCAGAAGAAAAAAGAACGTCAAAAGAATTGAGTGATACTATAAAGAATATGATTATTGGGAGTAAGGTGAAAGATAAGGAGTTAGATGAAGTTGAGAAGAGTCTTGAATTACTTAGTCTTGACGAGGGAACGACTGAGGTTTTTGTCGAAAACTATGTCAAGAAATTTAGCCTCGTATCGGAGACGCAGTCTATGCGCTCCAAGGACAAGGCTGGCGAGGCCGATAGCAAGGTTGTCGAAGAGGCCCACTTCATTTCGAAGACGCAGTCTTTGCTCTCTAAGGACAAGGCTGGCAAGGCCGACAACAAGGTTGTTGACGAGACCAGCCTCATTTCGGGGACCCAGTCTGTACTCGGAAAGGGCGAGGCTGACGAGTCCGACAGCAAGGTTGTAGACGAGGCCCGCCTCATTCTAGGGACGCAGTCTTTGCTCTCTAAGGACAAGGCTGGCGAGGCCGATAGCAAGGTTGTCGACGAGGCCCGCCTCATTCTAGAGACGCAGTCTTTGCTCTCTAAGGACAAGACTAGCAAGGCCGACAGCAAGGTTGTCGACGAAGCCATTACTGAGGTTATCGAGACACCGTTTGCTGTTCTTTCTCCGGACAATTACAGTTCGTTGACTGTTCTTTCGTGGAACGTCCATAGCAAGAACAAGTCGGAGAAGTTCGCAAGAAAGTTGGAATCGTGGATGAGAGAAGAAGAAGCGGATGTTCTCTGTTTGCAGGAGGTCTCGGGTGGCACGCTGACAAAAATTAGGGAAGTATTCACGACTGATAAGGGATACACTGTTCAGGCGCATAATGAAAGTTTGTTAAAGAGCTCTAGCTCTGTGGGGATGAGGAATATTATTATCGCTATCAATAACAACTCTTCTTTGAACCATGATGAAATTGGTCTAAAATGGAAGACAATTGAAAATGATAATACATTGCAGCAGGTCTTCAAGGAGAAGTTTAGCTATCCCCCAGGATTTCTTCATGCTACGGTGAAAGGAGGGTGGAACCTTTGTGTATGTAGTGTGCACACTCCTGCTTCAGACAACGAGAAGGCGAAAGAGGAGCTGGATTTGCTTTTTAAAAAGGGTGATGAGGGCATTGGCAGCTGGATGAGAAAAGAGGAATGTAGCGGTAGAGAACCCCACATCACGATTGTAATCGGTGATTTCAATTGGCAGATATTTAATGATAGCTCGTTGATTGACATGGTAGTAAGGGCGGGTAAAAACGATTTTCACCCCTGCATGCCGCTCTGTCCAACTACAATTAAATCCAAAGCCGATGCCGCTTGGTTCAAAGTGCATAATTCGGTAGAGGTCGTGGAGGCGGGAATAAAAGTGATTCAGTTGGAGCAAAAGGTTGACGCGGGTAGATTCGATACATTTCACTGCAGTGACCATCAACCAATACGATTTAAGATGGAATGGCGGAGCAAATAAAAAGAGGAATGGGACACGTTCGTAGTTGGCAGAAGCCAGCGTTCCCAACCCGCTAAGTAGTATTAGAAAAATAAGTTAATTGTTTGAAATATCTAATCGCTTTTCTTCCTTCCTCTACTCCTACTATTATTCCTCCTACTACCCTTACTACTACTCTTACTTCTACTTTTACTACTACTACTCTTAACAACTCCTATCTTCTTTTCCATGTCGCTAGCTGCCACCTTCAAGATAGCCCACGCCGTCGCTATGAGCACCATGCCCACCTCGGTACCGACGAAGATCCAGCCGAACCTCTCCTCCTCGGTCCAGACAATGCTCGCCGTGGACGACGCCACTGCGAGCGCAGAGTTTAGGAAGAAAGCGTCGGTGAAAGCGCTGTCGAAGTGGTGTTTACGAGTTCTGAATGTTAGGCAGGAGAATCCTAGGGTCATGCAAAGGCAGGTCAAATGCGTGCAAATGTTGAAATAAGTTTGTCGGCATCCATAACGTATGGGGAAGACAAAGAGACAAAGGAACATAGAAAATACTGCGGTGAAGGAGACTTTGGGGGAGGTGGAAGTGGATAATTCGAAGGAGAGGAAGAAGAGTATGAGGGAGAGGATCAGGGTGGCCTGGAGGGAGATGTTATCGGCGATCTTGCAAGGGTAGCGAGGGGGGAAAAGTGTTGTTAGACCTTTTCAGCGTCCAATCCATATTCAATTTGACACTTTTTCCGACGCTTTAATGCTTACCACACCGCTGAGCGAGAGCGGAGCCCAATCCATCGGACTCGCATGGCACCCGGAGCAGGCGGCGTCACTATCGAAGCATTTAAAGGATCCGTAAAAGATTAGGGGATGAGCTATGAGATAGAGGAAGACAATCGGGAACTGGAGGATGAGAAGGATTGAGAGAACCAGGAGGCGGGGAGAATACGGCAGCATATAGCGTGGCGTATGGGAGTTCAGTGAAAGTGATCCCAGCCAAATAAGCACTTTCCTTAAAAACAATAATGGTGAGACCGTTGCTCAATTAAATTTGGTCTGGACCGTCTAATAATTGCATATCGTAGGGCTTCATCCCGCTCAACACCGCCCCACGAACGTATAACCCCCCCTTCCCAAATATTTACCACCCTTCTCAAGCGCCTCAACTTGTCAAGTGAAACCAACACGACAAAGCTAACCCCCCGCTCCCCCCCGCTCCCTCCCCTCCCCCCCTCCCCCCACCCAAATCTTTCTTCCCCCGCGCCCTCGACCCACACAACCCTACCCACCCCACCACCAACTCCCCTCGATAGGATAAAAAATCCTTGACCCAAAATGCGGGCGTCGAGCTCTCCTCCAAAAAGTCCCACACTTCTTCCTTCGCGTCCATGACGTCCACCACCTCGTCGACCACCATAGCTGCCCACAAAGAGCTGCTGTACATGAAATCCTTTGCGATGGACCTAGAGGTCGCGAAAGATCTTTCCGTCCAGGGCTCCATTTCGGCTGTGTTCACCAGGACAAGTCAGATCGTTCAGGAGTGCCTGGGCCCGAACAGAAGCCTCGCCTACTTGCTCTGGTTGATGATCATCTTCGACACGATCTCCTACCTCGTCATAACGCAGGCGATCTCTGTCCTGATCCTCTCCACCCTTTCCTCCTCCCAGTCAACGGGAACTCCAAAGGAGATGGCGGCGGGGCTACTTATTCTCAGCACGGGACTCGTGTTCCTTCAGCTGGTAAGACATTTTATCTTGGACCACGCAGGTACCTGGTTCATGAGGAGGGCCAAGTACGCGATTAACAAGTGCGTTAGTTCCCTCACCACCGATGACGAGGGGAAGGTGATGCAGGTAAGAGGCAGCGGAGCTGTAACTGCGTCAATTTTTACCCAATTTTCTCTGCAACCTCATTCCAACTCGTCGCTTCGCTCCGCGTCTCGCTCCGCAGCACTTGGCCCACGTCAGGGACATCTTCGTGTACGACAGGACAAAGATGATGGCCGTCTTCCTCGTGGAGATGACCTCGGTACTCGCCATTGGCTTCTACAACATGAGACTCATGTGCTTGGGCGGCGTGCTCCTCTGCGGAGGGAAGCTCCTGGGCTTCCTTGACGACTTGTTCGTCATTTCTGAACAGCACCGACTGGCACTGATTGTGAACAGGGCGGGCAAGTCGGACTCGGGCAACGAGGCGGACATTCGCTTCCTCCATAACAACTCGAGCGGGGCGAGGCACATCGTCATCAAGATGACGCACACTCTCTTCTGCTACTTCTCCCCCGTTGCCTTCCTCTACTTCGCCATGAAGGGCGGCGCCTTGCCTACCGACGAGGAGGGTGCCCTCACTACCACACAGGTCTTTCAGAGCAGCATTCTCTTCTTCCTCTCCGCCAGCTGCCAGATCGCCCAGCACGGCAGGATGACCCGCTTCATCAAAAACCTCAGCCACTGTGAGAAGCTCTTGGAGTTCAACGACGAGAACGGCAACTGCTTTGAATACTTCAAGAACAACCCGAGCGACTCGATCCCCTTCTCCAAGAAGAAAGACGCGACCATGTTCACCTGGACACACGCTGAGAAGGCCGCGATCTTCTTGACCACCATCCTCTTCATTGCCATCGTCGGCTTTTGCGTCTTCCTGACCCAAAACGTCGAGTTCGCCTGCAATCCCGTCAAGATCATGTGCACCACTGTCCCTGACAGTGGCAGCCACGTGAGTTTCATGTCGCCTCAAGAATTCAACCTCCTGGTCGGCTGCAAGCTGAGCGATGATGAGGATGACATCGTGGCGCAGTGCGCGCAGCTCATCGAGGCAGGAACTGACGAGGAAGCTGAGGAGATTGACTTCGACATTGTGGAGGAAGAGTACGTTGGAAGTAGTGTTAACGACACCTACTCCGCAGACGTAGGGGCCGAGCTCGATGCCAGCGTTGAGATGCAAATGGAGGCAAGCGCGAACCCGCAGAATCAAGCCGACGGGTCTGGCCAGTCAGGGTTCGTCATCGCCGCCAGCTTCGACAGCTGGAGGGGAGCACACAGGTTCGAGAGGGAATTCGTGGAGGTTGAGGCCGAGATAGCGGATGATTCTTCAGGGCGCCGCCTCTCGGCCTCAACCTATGCGGGCGTCGGCTCCACCTTTTCCGCCACCAGGGTCACCTCGAAGAAAAAATCCAAGGAATACACCATCGAGATTATCGTTGGAGGAGGGCGCTACGACGGCACCAACAACGAGATCTCCGTCCAGCTCGTCGGCACTGATGGCACGACAACGAGTCACATGAACGTTGGGAATAAGTTCGCAAAGGGAGAGGTTAGGAACGTCGTCGTTGCGGACACTGCTGCCATCGCCAACATCAAGAAGATTGTCGTCACGACCAGCGGGAAGGACGGCGTCAAGTTCAGCTCCATTCTGGTCAACAGGCATGCAGGATCAAACAACAAGGGTTTCTCGCTTGGATCGATGTCGGCCTCGCTCAAGTGCACTGGTAGCAAGAGGAAGGGAACTTGGTCGTGCTCGCAAGATGTCACGGTCGAGAAGTTCGGGGATGACTCTGAAGAGGAGGTCAACGAGTCCGACAACAGCGGTTGCCCGGTTGAGGAATGCAAGTACGACATGTCGACGTTCGTGCCCATCGATGCGGGCGCGATCTCAGACTACACCACCCCTGCGAGTGGCGTTACTGAATTAAATTACCCCTTCGGGACCGTCTGGAACGACTGCGCTGCCAACGGCCCCGTCCGCTTCACGTACGAGGCTGTTTGCGACGGAGGTTGCCAAAAGCGCGCCCACAGCTTCAGGCTCTCGCCGAAATCCTACTTTCCCGGGGAGGTCAGCTCGTGCCAACAAAAGAACGGCAAGTCTTACCCAAAGTATTGCCTGGAACCCTTGAAAGACGGCCAGCCTTGGAGCTTGGCTGGGCTCAAGAGCAAGGAGAGGAAGCAGCAGTGCGCCAAGCAGGTTGGACACGACAGGGGCCACCAGATCCCTGCCAACAATTTCGACGATAATAAGAAGGTGTGCGCCCAGACCAACTACATGACCAATATTATGCCTCAAGCAGACAAGATGAACCGCGGAGCGTGGCTCAAGACCGAAATGATGAGCGAGTGCTGGAGGCAGGAGAATCCTCTCACCATCCTTGGCGGTGCCGTCTTCATCCAGGACACATTTACCACCGTTCCTGAGTGGGACGGGGTAGATCGCACGGACTGGTTCGTTGATACGCATTACGTAAAAAATCCCGCTTACTTCTGGAAGATCATCGTCGCCGAACAGACTGACAAACAACCCTACGACGTCATCGCCTTCTGGGTCCCTAACCACGAGTCAGCGACGAACAAGAAGATCGACGACTATGTCGTCAGCGTCAGTGATCTCGAGGCTAACCTCGCCGCATGGGGAGCGCCGGAAACTTTCACCCTGAAGAACGGTTTCGACAAAAATATTAGGCCTTGGGCATGGATCGACCCTGAGGGATGCAGCAGGCAGTGAAGGGGGTAGTGGGTTGGAGGGGGGAGGGAAGGAGAAGATGAAAGGGAAGGAAGGATGACAAAGGGGGAAGGAAGGATGCACAAACCCAAAAAGAGACAACAAAATCAAGACAAAATAAAATTCAGTACATTGAAATTCATGTCTCATAGCTTGTTAACAATCGTTTCGGCCTGCTTCCTCATGGTGTCGTCCACCTCTTTCGCTACTGCGTCCACGAGTTTCTTGACCAAATCGTCGGAAATCACCTCAACAACTTGCCACTGCTGGTATCCGGAGTTTAGCAGAGAAGCTTCGCCTACCTCGCGGTGTCGAGCGAAGTCCCGTCGGTACCTGTTGATCCTTTCGACCATGCTCTTGTCGCAGTCAATATTCAAGTCGATTCTTTCGCTGGTATTCTTTTCGTCCGCGCGCCGTCGTGGCTGATCAATTGGAGTCCCTTCCGCCCCTGTCGAGTCTCTGTCTCCCCCTCCGTCTCCCTCTTTCTCTTTCTCTTTCACGGGCTCAAACAATATTTCGCCCGTTCGCGTCGGGCTCTGCTTCGTGTCCGCGTCATACCTCTTGAGGACCTCTTCCATTTGCAAGATATCGTCCGCCATGAACCTTCCGTTCTTCCCGTCCGCATCGACACCCGCCTTCTTGAGGGGCTCCCTTCCCTCCCATTCAAACATTTTCGTTTCCACCATCTTCTCGTGGACGAGCATGTCGCTCAGGTACCTCTCAAGCTTCTGGAGAGCCAAGCTTCTGCGCTCGTCGTATTGTTGCGGAGGTAGCACCTCGTAAGGGCGCTGAAGTTGCTGGTAGTAAGCTGTGTCGGGGTGCGACATTATGAAGGGGGAGTCGTAAGGTTGGTTTGGTGTCTGAGGGATTGGGGTCGTCGCCAGTGCGGAGAGGGGTGTCGGCGGAGGAAAGCTTTCCTGCTTGGGCAGCTGAGACTGTTGAAACTGTTGGAATTGCGGTTGCTGTTGCTGTAAATGTTGTTGCTGCTGCTGCATTCCGCCTATCATGCTGCTGAGATTCTCGATGGCGCTTGCCAGCGAAGCGACCTCTTGCTGCTGCTGGAGCTGCAGCTTCGAGCGGCCCGGCGACGGAGAGCGGGAGCGGCCCGCGTGGCGCCTCTCCTTGTACTCGGGAATATCAATGAAGTCGGGCTGCGACGGGGGGAAACGAGTTAGAAATGTGTAGCCTTCTCAGCTCATCATTTCGCCTCTCACAGCCTCTCACCTCCTTCTCGACAACGGTGCGCTTGCTTTTGCTGTTGCGATCCTCCTTGGGAACGGCGAACCCCAGTCCTCGGAGCTTGTCCGCGTCGAACGGAGAGGTGGCGCGCGTCACGAGTGTGGCCGGGTTGGTTCCGGCCTCGATTGATTGTCGCGGGCTGGACATGTACCGGGTGCGAAGAGGGGTTCCGTTGCTTCGGTCGGTGAAACTCTTCTTGATGACGGGGTCGTTGTGCGTGCGGGAGGCCATGTCGGAGTAAACCCATGTGCTGTGACGGACGTTCAAATTCCTCGGCGCAGTGTGCTGCTTGGGCGGGGGTACGAATCCGAGACCGCTAGCGGTGCTCAATCTGACCGCGCCACCCCTGTTCTCCTCGTCCCCCCTCCTCTCGAACTCCACAATTGCCTTTTTGATTGCCACTTGCCTCTTATTTTCCCTCATTGAAATTTTCTGGTTCAATGACCTCTGGCGGAACGCCTTCTCCCCGTTGACGCCGTCTCCTCCCACTGCATTATCGTCGTTCCACGGCGGCTTCTCCAAGAACTGTTTCTTACTCTTCCTTGCCAACTGTGGTGAGCGAAGCGGCGAGCGATGCGACGAGTTAGAATAACGTAACGAAGGAAGAAAGAGGCGGACATGGATTTATTTTCGGATACACGACTCTCACCTCCGCCTTGCTCAGCTGGGGGGGGGTGGGGGAGGGGGTGGATTGAGGGGGTTAGGGGATTGGTTGATTGCAGGAGTTGGGCGATGATGGATGGACGCGAGAAGAAACAGGCGAGCTGGCGTCGACGGTGACAAGTTGACTGATCCACCCTGGACCTTTTTTCTCACCTTCTTCTTCCTGATCCCTAGCCGACGCTCCTCTTGAATCCTGGCCTTGATCCTGAGGGCGGCCCGCCTCCGACCATCGGTGACGGTTATAGCTGAAGAGCCCATGCTGTCGTCCAGAGTGCTCGGCGGATTGGGAGGCCTGAGGACCCTTCCCTTCGGGAGAGTAGTTTGAACGCCGGCCGAACTTGGTTTGGAGACTGGGGGACGTCCACGGGGTTTGGGCTGGTGGGTGGGAGTGTTGTTGAATACATTCTCGAGCGGGATCCTGCTCTTTGGCTCGGCGCCGAGAGCGAGGCCGTCCATGACTTTGTTGGATTCTCTGGATAAAATATTGCCCATCATTTCTCCTTTTGTTTTAGTTTACAGGTAGGGCGTTTACAACAATGGGCGCGCAAGGCTGGTTCCGAGCTACCTTCAGTATTGGCCTTGCTGTAGGAAGATTTGCAGCTGCCCACAGGTTAAAAAGCATTGGCAATTGAAAATTTAGCGAGACTTTACGCTTCGAGCTTCTCACCCCACCCTCTCCCAGATATGTCTTGGGCCAACCAGGACGACAACCCGTTCTCATCGGCGCCCGCGCCGGCGCCTGCCGCCCCTCCCCCGGCACCAACCGGAGGCGGAGCCGACGCTCCCTCATGGCTATCCGGGGGTGCCCCTGCCCCAGCCCCTGCCCCTGCCATGGCCCCCGCCCCAGTCCCCACCCCCGCCCCCATCCCCACCGGCGCCGCCCCCGTCGCCCCCCCCACCCCCCCCAACGTCGTCATGACCCAGTCTGCGCCCGCCGGCCCCGTCCCCAACGCTGTCCGCTACCTCCGCCTCATCAACCTCCTCACGAGCGTAGGAGTCTGCGTCCTTTCCTTCATTATTATCCTGGGATCCATGGGCGCCAACGCTGACCTCACCAAGGCCATCATGTGCCTGTACGTATTCTGCTTCGGCATCATGATCTGCTGCTTCGAGCTGCAGCTCAAGGCAGTGAGCCAGTACATCGCGGGGAACTTTGGCTTCTTCTTCGACGCCAAGATGCGCAGTGGATTTTTGCTCTTCGTGGCCATGCTTTGCTTTGACTTGGGCCCGCTGGGTATCGTTTGCGGCGCCGGTGAGTATATATTTGCTTTTGTGTGCGTGTGCGTGTGTGCGTGTGTGCGTGTTGCGTTTGGGTTTGGGTTTTCTAACACCATCAATACATCCTTCGATTAATTTCCTTTCAGCCCTCATCTGCATCTCCGCAATCAACCTTTACGCCCTCTGCAAATACCCCGACTACATCCAGGCCCCGGCCTTGAGCGAAGAGCAGAAAAACAACGCTTTACAGACCGCCACCAGAACCGCGGCATCGGCGTACATCAATACACAATTGCCGCCGCAGGGGCAGACTCAGCAGCCAGCCTTCACTCAAGTTTAAGAGGGGGGGACGGGTTGAGAACGAACGAGGAGGGACGCTTTACAAATAAAGAAAAAAGTTGAAAGAGAATTTTTCTTATCAAAACCGCGCGTAAAGTTTTTCATTAATCTTTCAGCGCAAAATCTACTACAATAACATTTCTACTCTACAAAAACATCCAAATCGGAGGCGAGGGGCGACTCAGAACAGATCGTTGGGAGGCGGAATCTCGTAAATGCTAACGAAAGGTCCGGGCAATGTGATCGGCGAAGGCCTCGGGTGCTTAATTGCTGACGTCGACGTTATTTTAAGGTTCGCGGCCGCCTGCTGAAGCAAGGGACCGGATGACAAGTTTCGGGAGGAGGAGTAGGAGGGGGAATTGTTTGAGGAGTACCCGAGCTGCGACAGCAGAGGATCGTGCGTGACGCGGCGGCCCTTCTCGTCCCAGAAACCCGGTTTCTTTAAACCGTCGAAGAAACCTGCGATGAAGAAGATTGGAAATTGGTGAGAACAAGGACCCGTGTGGCGAAAGAATTTCTGTAGTAGTGCGTACCTGTCGTCCTAGCGAAATGCTTAAGCTTAGTATGGTTCGATGAAAAGTATCGATGCCAGTTTCCCGCCATAATGTTCTGCTTCGTTGCGATCGTTAATGCTATGTATTTTATATTTGAAAACCAGAAATTGTCAGCAAAATTCTTGAAAGCGTGCTGGAAGCTGGCACCTGATCGCCACTACTGCCTTCTCTATAAACATTGGCCGCCAGCACCACCAATTCTGATCAAATCACATTCTTCTTCCCAAATAGCTAACTTGTAACGTGGACTTTCGAATTTTATCTTTTCCTCTTCCCTCTATCCTTCGCTGATTATGATGACTTCTTCGCTTCGTCCTGCCATGCACGATGCGTCAAAAAGTATGCTTCTCCGCACACTGAGTAGCAGAGGTAAGAAACTGCGCTGCCCATTCATTTCACTCGTATTCGATTCTACGTCTACATTTCTCTAACCTCTCATCGGATCAAAACTTTAGATCGATCGACAAGCTTTGTGGACTGGCCCAAGGAGGGGTCTCCGCTGCACTTCCTCTTCAACGGAGGGTTCCCTGGCGCGAACAGCAAGCCAAGTCAACGCCCTCCGATACCAGATTTTGCGCTGTATCCCACTCAGTCCCACACCTCCTCCACTTCCTCCTCCTCCTCCTCCTCCTCCTCCTCCTCCTCTCCCTCCGATCCCACTCAGGCAGCCCTCGACGCCAATATTGAGGAGTACAACAGGAATATGGACATTTTAAGATCCCGCACCTCCTCCTCCTCCTCCTCCTCCTCCTCCTCCTCCTCCTCCTCCTCCCCCTCAACTACTCCTGGCTATGTCGATAGCCTTGGTCGACGGTGCACCCACCCTGCCGCCGCCTCCACCGACGCCGTTACCTTTCTTGCAAACGCGGGCGGCGCCGCAAGTCCCAGTCCCAGCCCCAGCCCCAGCTCCAGTCCACAAGGCAATTGGTTTGAGAATCCAGCGCCTGCCCACCTCAAACAACATATCGCTCCAAAAGCAAAATCTCAGTCGAAAACCGCACCAGAACCTTCACAACAACAGTTCCCACCCCTCAAACAACTCTCCCCTTACCTCCTGTCCCTGATGTTCCCTCCCCCCTCCCTCCTCTCTCCCAAGACCCTCCACACCAACCTCTCCGCCACCTCCTTCGTCGGCCAGAAGACTCCTTCTAAGATGCTCTCGACGACGCTGCTCTCTCACTTCAACGCTCTCAGGTCTTCCATCTTCACTGGCAAGCCCACCCTGCCGACGCAGAACGTTATGCTCACTGGGCCCAGGTGAGAATGGTTGAGGAGCCGGAAGCATACTGAATACTGGGGCTGACAACAAAACATCCCTTGCGACTCGCTTCGCTCGTCGCTTCGCTCGTTGCAGTGGATCGGGAAAGACTCACATCATCGAGACGTACCTGAAACAAATTAGCCCCTACCTCCCCTTTCACACAACCGACATTACCGGATACTCTGGGACCGGCTACGTCGGAGGGGACGTCTCCGACATCGTCAAGGGTCTCCACAATAAATGCAACCGCCCAGGAGCCGCCAAGGTCAAAGAAATAATCGGTCGTTCGCTGAACCTCCCCACCGGCGAAACTCCCCGCGAGGATGACCTCGCGGACGCCGTTATTAGGCAGTGCAGCTTGTACCAGATCCAGCCGCCTCCGAACATGACCGAATTCCTGAATTCTGAGGTCACCGTAAACGCCACAGCCGACGCCAACTTCGGCGTAATCTACGTCGACGAGATCGACAAGATAAGCAGCTACAACCCCCACGGGCTCCAGAAGGGCGTAGTGGGAACTCGGGACGTACAGCAGAACCTCCTAAAAATAATCGAGGACTGTGAAATTGAGATCAAGCCTCCAGCAGGAGGATCGGGTAACTCCTTCGTTGACAGGATAGCATCCCAGCAGGCTCCTTCCGTCAGCACGAAGAACATCCTCTTCATATTCAGCGGAGCGTTCAACGACATGAACGAATACCTCGCCTCAGAATTTTCAAACGCCTCGCCTAAAGTCGACGTGAACGGCAGCTACCTGAACAAGGCGACGACAGAGACTTACGTTAAATGCGGGTTCACGCAGGAGTTCATAGGCCGCATTCCCACGAGGGTTAACCTTCACCCGCTGACGAAGTCGGACCTGGTAGATATCCTCACGCTCACGACTAGCGAGAAGTCGGTTTTGAAACGAGAGCAAGGTGAGGAATAAGAAGAAGACGCCAATCTCCGCCACGTTTTTTATTCTAATTGTCCGATCGTTTCGCAGAGTCTTTTTCCAGCTTCGGCCTCTCACTTGAATTGACCTCCTGCGCCGTCGAGGAAATAGCCCAAAAGTGCTTCGACGACAAGACCGGCGCTCGAGGCCTAGGCGGAGTCCTAGAAGAGGTCACCCGTGACTTCAAGTTTGAGCTGGGAGGACAACAGAACGAGGAACCCCTTAAGGTTTTAATAGATCGGGAGGCTGTCAACAACCCTTCGAGGCTGTTAATGTCGCTCCTAACGCAGTCGTCAATCGCTAATAGCAGCAAATAGCATTTTCAAATTTTACAATAATCAAAACACCGTTCCTAAAATCTATTCTGCCTCGTCCTCAACCTCCATCTCCCCGTCCCCCTCCCCGTCACTCCCAATTTCCAAAACCCCATCAACCCAAGTTCCTTCCTCTACGACAACCCTCCCTTCGACCTTTTCAAAGACCTCCTGATCTACCTTATCCTCGGTTAGACCATAAACATCTTCCCCCCCTTCCCCTTCCAAAACGTTCATCTGCTCCAGCACGTGCTCCACGACGTACCCTCCTTCGATGAGTCCGTCGAAGCGTGTTAAGTGACGCTCGTTGTAACCTATCATGGCGTGTACGAGCTTCTCGACGCCTAGGTCAACGAGGCCTTCGACGCCGTACCTGTCGACGGCGTGCGTGAAGAGGAGGTTGCCTATGAGGCAGTTCCTCGACCTGGTGTTCCACTCCCGGGAGTACGAGAGGGCCCGGCGGGCCTCGTCGTCCGTGAGGGAGTTGAAGACGTTCGCGAGGGAGGAACCGGCGTGGGCCTTCTCGAGGGCCTGGAGGCACGTCCGCGGCTTGTCCATCTTAAGCGCTATCCTGACGGCGCTCAGGTACTCTCCTTTGTACAGGCAATTCATTAGCTCCTGGTTCTTGAGGTCCTCCTCGTCCTTGAGCCTCTCGGCCTCCATCCTGGTCTCCTCGCTGTTGTCCTTCCACTTGATGACCTTGCCGTCCCCTCCGCCAGTGATCAGGTCCTCCCCTATCCAGCACATGCCCCAGACAGGAGCCTCGTGCGCCACGATCGTGCCGATGCACATGCTGCTCTTGACGCTCCAGCACTTGAGGATGCCTGCGAATGTTTGTGTGTGTGTGTGCGTGTGTGTGCGTGTGTATGCGTGTGTGTGCGTGTGTGTGTATGTGTTGACGAGTTAGAATTGGGGAGGGGGACAGAGATCAGTCGTTGCCAGCTGCGAGGACCCGAGCCTCACCTCCTCCGTCGCCAGTCCAGACCCTCCCTCCGTCCTTGGTGAAGACGCCCTTGACGACGGTCCCCGCGTGCCCTTGAAACGTCCTGACGCACTCCCCTGTGAGGTTCCAAACCTTCACCAGCCCTTCGCCTCCGCACGTCATGCAGAGCCTGTCGACGGGCGAGAACGTGACGTCGTTTATCGAACGTTTGTGCCCCTTGAGCCTGCAGACTTTCTTGAGCTCCTTCCCGGCTACGACGTTGTAGACTGTAGCTATTTTATCTCCCCCCCCTACGCCCAAGTACTTCCCGTTCCTGCTGATCCCGAGGCAGGTTCCCCCCTTGTTCCCCTCGACCCTCATCGTCAAATGGCATACCATCCCCTCCTTCCCCTTCCTCCCGCTCCAAAGCTTAACCGTTTTATCATCCGCCAAACTAACAACATACTCCACCCCACTAACCGTCCCCGCCTCCACCCCCAAAACCGTCTCCGTATGCCCTTCATACCTCCTCCCCTCCTCCCCCGTCAAACACCTATCCTTCCCCCCCGTCCAAACCTCCCCCTTACCTCCAACGGTACAACACGTCGTCAACTTCCTCTCACCACCCTTCCATCCACCTTCACCGTATTTCCATACACTATCGTTACACATTATGAAACCGTTATCAACCTCTTTCAAAGATGTTATAACCCCAGGATCATTTATTTTCCTTTCTAAAATATTTCCAGATACGTTGAAGATTTCAAACGTACCTCGATCTGTTATCGATACGTAATTATTATTTGTATGTAAGATTACGTTTAATGTACCTGTTAGATTTAATATTTTATAATCGTATTTTTTAGTGAGGGTTGAATAAGTATATATTTCAATCCTTTCAATACTCCAAGTAACACATTCAATAAAATCATTAGATATTTTAACCACGTGACCTTCCACGTTATTTTTAAGCGGTATATTAAATTTATCAACTTCCAACATCTCATTTTTTTTCCGTTTCTTAGAACCAAAAATATTCAAATCACTCAAACATATTAAACCATCCATTCTCGTAACACCCCATCTATAATCCCCGAAATTTTCACAGATAGTATATCCACCTAAATTTAATTTCGTTAACGAGTTGTTACCTAAATCAGCTAAAACGAAGCAATTCATAAACGACATTCCTAACTTATCAACGGAAAATGATATGTTAAGGCAGTTGCTTAAAGGGAAAGAATGCGTTAATCGGAGTTTAGAAGTAGGAGGTTGCTCGTTGTAACACGGTATGAGATTGTTGAAGCAGGTTGTTTGGGGGAGGCAGTGTTTGAAGCTGTAGACGGAGACTTTGGAGGTGGAGTGGAGGGCGAGGAGCTCGCCGGAGGCGTTGGAGATTAGGTTACGGGGTTGGATTAGGTTGTGGTTTATTGTGGCGAATTTTCGGAGGGTGGAGGGTAAAGAGTTTAGAGGAGGGACAGGGGGAGGATGGTAAGGGAGGGAATGGACGGAGAGGGTGGAGGAGGTTAAGGTTGAGAGGGTTTGGGTTGGGGAGGATGTGCAGAAGGTTGTTATGTGGGTTGGGGAGGTTATCTGGGGGAGGGGGGGGTTTGTTAGCACGACTATTGAGGGATCTAACCATGGAGTAAAGATGAACGGACGTAGCTCGACACATTTTATGCCGAGATCGGTACTGGTTCGGGGTTGATACACACCCGCCGTGTTATATAATGATATATTTATCTTGCAGCGATATTTGACCAGACGAGAATTGCCACTTCGTGGTGTGAAGATAAGCGTGTTCCGGCTTCGATACGTGCGTAGGGGTTTTGTGCCACATATATATATATTTGTGGGATTGATTATATATACTCTGTTCATCTGTTTAGTTACCATGGTCGAGCGGTATTATTATATTATATAATCAGTTCATCTGTTTAGTTACCATGGTCTCGCTTCGCTCGACACATGGAAATAACGTAGCGCTTAATTCGTAGTATTACTCACATCTTCGTCTCCTTGAACCTTTAGAACTTCCCTTCCCTCCTTGGTACTGAACAAGACACTACCATTGTACAAGGTACACCAGTACTCCATCCCTGTGTCATAGGTGGTATTTGAGGAGGAGGTTGAGGAGGAGGTCTCGGTTTGAAGTGTATCAGGGTTAGGGTTCTGTTCAGTATTAGGTTCAGTATTAGGTTCAGTATTAGGTTCAGTTGGATAACCAGTTAAAACATTGCCAGATGGTGTCGTCGGTGTAGGTGTTATTATTGATATGTTAGGTTTTGATAATAGTGGTGATATCAATACTTGGGGTGATAATGATACTGATATAGATATTGGTATTGGTATTGGTATTGAGTCTGCATTCGTGTCATTGGTAGTGTCATTAGTAGATGTCATGACTTATTATTATGTCTCGTATCGTATCGTATTATAAAAGCCGCTTGCGCCTTTATGTCTGTCCTTTATTGGAGTAATATTGGAGTAGGATGCTCGTATGGTCGTAGTATCGATCGACTGGTCAATGTGAATAATGTTATATTTATTGATTATTAACGACAGTTACACAAACTTAGACACGTCTATGCGCAAATATTAGACACTTAGACGACGTTCAACGGACTGAGAATTATAAATCAATGGCGTCAAATGTGACAATGAATATTATTATTATCTGGAGGACAATTATGTGGAACACCTTTTTCTACCAAATGAATCCATCAAATCCATGGAAAGCTAGCAGTGTGACATTTTGCGCCTTACATTGCCTTAAATTGTCTCAAATTGCATTAAATTGTACGTGCTCTATCTATAACTACAATTATATCGTATATCACGCTGCCAGCTTATAAATCGTCTACAATAAGTACTGATTGTAGTCTTTTGATCTTCGTCAGAAATGAGGGCAGGCCCCCCAGTGCATCTCGTATTGTGTGAATTTTGTGTCTCATCGATACGTTGACTGAAAGCAGGCAGCGCATGTTGCCGCATGATGTGTCAATGCGTCCTGAACCCAAGCGATGCTTTGTGTACGATCCGTGCTGAATAGTTTGGTGACTATTTCTCCACTGTTTTAAGGCATCCTCCGAGGCTTACTTTTGTGCTACCAAGCTCTCTTCTCCGTTATCGCTATAAACATTCGAACCGTCGACAGTACGATACGTAGTATAAACACCGCAAAAATCCCCATCGTTGCGTCTCGCATGTTCTCTGCAGTCCAAATTGAAGTCCACATGAACCGCCCCTCGTCCCCCCTCGTCCGGTTCCCAACAGAGGAGGAGGACTAAGTACAACTTATAATGCAGCCATGTTTACAACCCGAAGCGAGGCTCGTAGCAAAAATCTATGCTTTGCTCTGATCTTACTCGCCATATCGTATTGTGTCTGACTTCACCGTAAGACCAGCTGTCTAACAACAGCGCATATCCTCCGCTTTCCTCTCGCAAACCTTCTCTCTTCTCTTCCCCTTTTCTCGTCACAGTTAGTTAAGAGATAGACCAAAGTATTTCTTGAACAAACCTAAACCTAACAAACTACAACTAATCTCTCCCTCTACCCTCGCTGCCACCGCCACTGCCAACTCAAACTCCAACTCAAACTCAAACCTCCACCAGCAATGCCTCCTCCTCCAATCCCTTCCGCTGCCATCGAAGCCGCAAAGAAAAAGCGCGCCTCCCTAACCCCTTCCACCTCCCCCCCCGCCCCCCCCTCCAACACCGACGACGGAGGCTGCGTCCACGGCACCGAAATGCAAGGGAAAGCCGAAGGATGCGAAGGATGCCCCAGGTGAGAAGAACAATTAACCGCATAGTAGTGCCAAGTTTTCTTACGGGTTTCCAAAAATCCCTCTCCCACAACAAAACAAACATATAAACCAACCCCCCCCCCACTCCCCCTTCCCTCCAGTAAATCCCAATGCGCCTCCTCCGCCCCGAACCCTTCCCTCCTAAAAAAAGAAACCGCCGACATAACAACCTCCACCTCCTCCATAACCCGTAAACTCCTAATCCTCTCCGGCAAAGGCGGCGTCGGTAAATCCACAATCTGCTCTCAAATAGCTTTCACACTTAGTGAACGTGGTTATAATGTAGGAGTTATGGATGTTGATATATGTGGTCCTTCAGCACCTAGAATGTTCGGTTGCGTAGGTAGAACCATACATCATAGTTCATCAGGATGGTCACCTGTGTATGTTAACGAGAATTTATCGTTAATCTCAACGGCGTTTATGTTGAATGAGGAGGACGCGGCTGTGGTTTGGAGGGGTCCTAGGAAGAATGGTTTGATTAAGCAGTTTTTGACGGAGGTTGATTGGGGGGAGTTGGATTATTTGTTGGTTGATACGCCGCCGGGGACGAGCGATGAGCATATTAGTACGGTGCAGTATTTGAGGACGGGGGGGGAGGGGGGGGGAGGGATTGACGGGGCGATTGTTGTTACGACGCCGGAGGAGGTTAGGTGAGATAAGCGACATGAGATATATTACGATTGAGGAAAACATATTTAACCCTAACACCCTCCCCCACCTCACCCCCCTCCCTTCCTCCAACATTCTAGCATGAGCGACGTCCGTAAAGAGTTAAACTTCTGCAAGAAAGTGAAGGTCGACGTGCTGGGAGTCGTTGAGAACATGGCTACTTTCAAGGCGTCGGCTCAGAAAGTTAACTTCGAGAAGGGGGGGGAAGACGTTACGGATGAGGTTAGGAAAGTTCTTGAGGAGAAGGTGAGAGAAAGGGGGGGGGGAGAAAGATGCGGGAGTTACCGTGCTGAAATATATTTATATATATTATTACAATAAAAACTAACGGCCATAAAACACCCCACCCCCATCTAAATAAAACACCGTTTCATAATCAGTTCGGTCCCGACCTCCTCCTTCAATCCGACATCTTCGCCCCTTCCGGTTTAGGCGTCTCCGGTATGTGTACAAAGTTCTCAGTCGACCACATGGGTAAGGTAAACCTCGACCCTAACCTTTTAAAGTGCTGCGAGGATGGAGTGGGTTACACTGAAACTTGTAAGGGGAAGAAGGAGAGTGAGGAAGGGGTTAAGAGTTTGAATGCGATTGTTGATGAGTTGGTTAGGAAATTACCCGCGGGGGATTAAAGTTGGGGGGGGAGGGGGAGAAGGACATTTTCGGAGAGAAGGGAGGGGGGAGGGTTAAAAGTAAGGAAAAGAAAGGGATAGATTTCATATTACAAAAACGTCGACCTCCTTCACAGCCTGTTATTGAACCAAAAAGAAAAAAGGTTCAGTCGTTTCAACAAGCCCAACAACAACAACACGGTATGAAAGGCAAAGGAGGGTCCTCCGGTTTCCCCTCCAAAAGTTCCATGAGCCCCGCGTCCTTCGCGGCGCTTATTAGGCGGGGGCGTGTCTTCTTCAGGAGGATGTATTTAGCCCTTTCCTTGCCTGTGAGGGACTCGCCGCGGGACTCGAGGGACTCGAAACGCTTGAAGTCGGAGAGGGATTTTTCGGCGATGCTTTAAATGGGAGGAGGGGAAGAACAATAAAGGGGGGTTAGGTTTTTTTCTGATATTGGAAGGTGGGGGGCGTGGAAGGTGGGGAGGCGGGGGGGCGGAACCAAGGGGGGGCGGAACCAAAACAACTCTCACCTGATATTGCAAAGCATAGGCCAGAAAAACATCACGCGGGAATCCTCCAAGGCCTGCTCGTAGCTGTACTCCTCCTCGGGAACGCCGCACTTGATGAGTTCTTGGTGGTACAGTCTGATAAGTTTGTCGTTCCATTTTCTTCTATCCGTGGGTGAAATGGAGTTGACGACGAAGTTGGCGTAATCTCGCATTGGGTTCGATACCATTATCATCTGAAAGTCGCAGAGGGCGGCTTCGGACCTTTCGTTGAGGTCGGTCTCGATGGAGTGGCGGTCGCTTCCACTGTCGCTTGTGACGGAGGAGGTGTCGGACATGGTTGAGTCGCGGCCGGAGTTTCTGTCTACGATGCGGTTATAGTTCGCCTCGTTGAAGGTGTCGTCATGGTGGCGGGATTTGTAGAAGAAATTGTCGCTGCGGGAGTCGCCGTGGGTCACGGTGTAAGGGGGGCGCTTTAAATACTTAAAAACGGTCTTGACCTTGCGGGTCATGGCACGGACTAAAGGGTGTATGGGCTCATATTCAGGAATGCTAAGCATGTGAGAAGCTCCGCCCATGAGGAACTTGCAGGTCAGGCCGGACTCGGCGGAGTTGAAGCGGCCGAGGACGTCGAGCTTTTTGTCCTTCGCGCCCCACCACTTGGCGTGGAACTTCGCAAGGATCATCAGGGATAGGCAAGCTTCTGCGTAGGTCAGATCGCGAGTGCTGTCCCCAGGCTCCAGGCTTGTTTTCGTCATCTCGTTCATGACCAGGACTGCCTTGTCTCCTACAAAGTCACAGTGGTAGCAGTTGGGCTGCGGAAATCCGCCCCTCATGTTCTGGTAGAAAAATACCTCCGCCTTCCAAAATCTCTTCAAAAGCCAACGAGGGACGAGAGACTCCTTCGGCATCAGCTTGATGCAAACGCTACTGGGGGGGCTCGCCCCGTCTTCGTCAGCATCGGCGCCCTCCTCGTTTTCGAACTGCAAATCGAACACGGCAACGCTACTGTTGCCGCCGACGAAGAAGCCACCCGTTGCCTTTGTTCTATTAACTGCTTTGACCAACTTGTTCGGGGGCATTAGGGGATTTCGAGTAAGTATTTCCTGGAGCCACAGTAGCGTTATTTCGTCAAGGGTGGAGGGGACATGTAACGGTTGTGGGGTTATTTGCGTCTTCATTGGTAGATTTCGTATGTTGCACTTTTGTATGAGGTTTTGTAAAATGTGTGAAGGGGCAGCGGCAGAAACACTATTGTGCAACTCCAGGAGTTGAAAGTTCGTTCGCCGCTTGCTTGTCACACTTCAGCTAGGGTTAGGGGGGGAAGGGTGGCTCGACAGCTCCAGAGCTCGGCAGTTCTTAACGTCGTTAGAGCAAATGCAAGATTTTTGAGAATAATGCAGTGCCCTGAGCAGCGAAGCTGAGAGCTGAATCTTGGAAAAACCCTTTACAGAAATGAATATTTTTTTTTTAATAAACACTTTTATATACCTAATAAGTAGTATATAAGTACTATAAGTAGCAAGTAGTAGTAGTATATAAGTACTATAAGTAGCAAATTTAGTAGCTAGCTAACATTACAAGATCATGCGCTTGCGAGAATTTGCAGCTCACGCGCTCCGGGCCTTCTCCCTCCCTCCCTGAGTAGACAGCTTCTCATCAGCCTTACGCATTTTTCAAAGTTCTCGTCCTGCTGTCCTCCTCCTCCTCCTCCTCCTCCTCCTCCTCCTCCTCCTCCTCCTCGCTCTCCCTCTCCTTCTCCCACCACTTCGCCCCCCACTTCCACTTCCACTTCCACTTCCACTTCCATAACCTTCTCAACAACGGCCCTCCTCGCAAACTCAATCTGCTTCTCGTTTGGCAAAGCTCCGGCCTCCTCCTTGCAGACGGTTAAGTAGAACTCCCCCCAGCCTCCTGGGAAGCACCAGTCGCCGAATAGAAAGTCCCCGCCTATCATCTCGAAGAGCAGGCACCCGAGCTGCCACACGTCGGATGCGGTAGTGGCGGAGTTCGCTTGTCTCCTGTCAAACCTCAGCCCATCCTTTTTAGATTTCTCGACCCCTTCCACCACTTCTGGGCTCTGGATGCATTCGGTCCCCCTAGCCCTCGCCTTCTCCAGCGCTCCGACCCTCTCCACCTCTCCAAAGTCGCCCAGCACGCAAACCCCCTCGTCGCGAAAGAAGATATTGTCGCACTTGATGTCGTGGTGAATCAAACCGTTCTTGGCAAGACTCGTGACAGCCCCGCACATGGAAGCCCAGATTTCAAGCACCACCTTCAGGTCTAACTCCCCTGGACCGATATTCTCTCGCCAGGACTTCAGCGTGCCGCGACAGAGCTCGGTGACTATGACAATATCTTTCTCTTCCCCCAAAGAGCCGAACCCTGTCATCCTGAGAATGTTGTCGCACGCAGCCAGCGCTTGCAGCGCCTCGATTTCCTTGACTACGGCCTGAACGTCCACAATGGGACTTGAGACGTCGACAACTTTCCAGGCCCGACCTTCTACCTTCCGCACCGTGCCAAACCTTCCCGAGCCCAGAATCAAGCCGCCATTTTCTCTCTCCCAACCTCCTAAAAAGTCTTTCGGAAGCGGCCTCAAAATTTTCAACAGGGTCGAGATATCTTCGCTCTCTTGAACCTGCCCGCCCTTCGTCCGATTCAAGACGGTCCTCAGCTTTTCCACGCCATTCGCGACCCCTCCCCTCACCACCAGCTTCGCGAAGAGACTGACCATGGCGAGCTTGTTCACATTGCTGAAATTTTGCGACCAGGTTTCCGCCTCTGCTTCGGCTTGTTCCACGCCAGTGAGCCTGCGGCCAACCGGCATGTTCTGCAGTGATAGCGACTTGCTCAGCCCCCGCGCCCCTATCCCTACCCCTCCACCCTCCTTCAAGGGGAGGTTACTCGGAATAGACATGAAAATGCTGTCGCTTTCTCCCATGGTGTCACTGTTCATGCTCACATCCGCCAAGCTGTCGTCCATAATCGAGTGTTCCTCCTCGTCCTCTTCTCCGCCCTCCACCTCTCTGGCCCCCGCCTCTACACCCTCCTCTTCTTCCCCGTTCTTGTGCTTTGCGTGCTTCTTCCCCGCCTTGGCCTCAGTGACCGCAAGCGTAGACGCCTCCGGTGGCGCCTTTCTATTCTTGGATTTCCTTACACTTTCGGCCGCTGTCTGCTGGCCGTAATCACCGTCATCGTAAAGTACGTCATAGCACCCGTCCTCCGTAACCCCTAGCACAACGCCCGCAAACCAACGATCCCTGCCGTTGATATCGAATTTACCGTCGACCCGAGCACCTATCTCAAAAACGACTGAATCAGTCGGTGGAAGTATATTCTCCTTCTTCTCCTCGACGACGATACTCTCGGGTGCATCGAACTTTAGCCTCAGGACCTCTTCCTCAAGAATGTCCTTCGACATCGTCAAATCTCTGAGCAAGGCCAATTGGTCGATACATTTTCCGACCAGCTCCTGCGCATATTCGTCGCCTCTACTCTTGACATTTTTACTTAGAGTAATCAAGTTCTTCAGAACGGCGCATTCGACGCTATCCCACACCCCGGCCGGAACCTTTCTTTTCGTCGCCCCGCCACTGGCCCTCTCGGCCCTCAGTTTTGGCAGCAAAATCGACAGCATGTGCGTGCCGATGATGGGCTCGGGAGGATATCGCAACAACGATAGTAACGGCTCCACCGAAGGGAGGAAATTCATCGCCCTTGAGATAATCGAGTTGGAGTGGCTCGCGTGCTGCCTCTTAGATTTTGTCAAGGCTCCTTCGATCCACTCGGACACCAGCTCGCCTCCGTCTCGACGGCCATCGCTGGGGTGTGCCCCCGCGCCGGCCTCCTTCAATTTCACCCAGCCCTCAACCAGATGAGTGAATCCGCAGTTCTCCAGCTCTTCCCACTCTTCAAATACAGGCATCGATATCATGTCGCGAATGGCTTCGTGCACTTCCTGTTCGTTGCCTTTCAGGCGAGTTTTCAGAGACCACGCACTCACGCCCTTGAAAATGTAGATACTCACGATTCTACCGAGTGCCAATGCGACCTCCTCACTAGATTGTTTGTCGACTTCTCTTCTAATGATTGTGTTTGTGAGGTCTTCGATTTCTTCCACCGCGTCGCTCCAGACATTTTTGGTGGCGACGGCAAAGTCTGCTGTTCTAAGTCTGTCGCCGCTCGGCGGTGGACAATCAAGTTGAAATTTCTCAAACTCTTCGAACTTGACTTTCCCTTCAAAGTTAGTCGCCAACACAAAATCATGGAGTCGCCGCCAATACTTGGCTAGAACGACACTTGCGCCGTCAGCGTCGTCGTAATCTTGATCGCTTTCGCCTTCGCCCTTCAACGCGTCATCGCCGGATTCGGCTGCCTCCCCAGCCAAACTTCTCCACTCCTCCCCCTCGAACAAAACAAGAAAGCCGGAGCAACCGCAGTTCCTCACAATCTCAAAGCTCCTGACGTCCAGCTTGGGCAGGCTTTTGACGGCCATAGCCCTTCCGACACTCCTGCCCAAATTCCTAAGCGCCTCGGTGATGTTATCCTCCCTCCTACCCGTCCTCCCTGTCCTTCTAGTGGACATGATGTTCTCGGTTCTGTCGCTCTCCTCCCTACCGCTGAAAACCAACTTCTTGCCCTGGCCCTCGCTGACCAAACCCTTCAGCGTGCCCTTGTTGACGCTAACGCTCCTGCTCACCAAGATGTTGTTGTTGATGTTGCTGTTGTTGGAAGCGCTCCCTCCGATTCTCTCTCTGGCAGTGCTGTAGCCCTCCCTGCCGGTCCTTTGAGTATTAAACCCGCTGCTCTGCCTTTCCGTCTCTCTCGCCGTTCTGCGCGTGCTCCTACTGCTCAACTTGGGACTCGTCAGGCCTCCGTCGTTGTTATTTCCTGCATTCCCGTTTCTGCTGCTCAGCCTGCTTGACAATAAACTTAGGTCGTATCTCCCTTTTCCTACTTCTTGGTCCTCCTCTAACGTATTGGAGGGCGGTTGGAACGGCGGAACTTCCCTCACGGCCAGTTTTAAATTCAAACCGGGCACTATTCGGTCTCGGACCTCTGCAGCTTCCTCCTCTGTCTCGCCTTCGCTCAAGTTCATATTCATGGTGGGAGTGGCCCCGCGGTGAGTCACATTCGGACTTCTAAAGCTCAATATATTCGGGGTGCTCAAGCCTTGATTCGAGGGATTGTTTATTTTACTTAAGTTCGTGCTCAAGATGGGATTCAGGTCCAGGGTCAAAGTCAGGGGCTTCGGTAAGACTGAAGGGTCAAGCGAACCCTTAACCGTTGGTTTCAAGATGTATTTTGCGAGCAGCCTGTCGCGGTGGACTTTGAGTTTCGACATCAAATTATTGTTGTCGCCTTTCTCGTCGTCGCCTTTTGGCGTGGATCTCAACAGGCGACTCAAAAAAGGAATCAGATCTTCAGTGACTTCTTCAACATCGTCCCCACCGTCGTAATTAAAGCACTTCGACAGAGTCTCCTCAAGGCTCGTCTTGATATTTAAAACCCTTGAGCTCAACTTGGTGGTCATCGTCAAACTCGCAAAGGAAATCGTTTCGATCAAGCCTATTGAAGGACCTGCGGAGGTCAACCAATTGAAACCTTGAATGCAATTCTCATTTTCTGAGTTTACGAACTCGCCTTCCCACGTTCCGGTGCAGCCATCCACCGGGACGCTTTCGATCTTTCCGTCGTACGAGTTCAGTATGTAGAGTGACATCCTCGTCGAGGCGGTTGACGTATCAGGAAGACGAGGCGAGATCGTCGCAGCTAAATTTTTCAGCTTTGATTTCAAATAAGAGCCACCGGAGGATGCCGCAGACGAAGGGTCGTTTTCTTGTGGGAACTCATCCGATACGGAGGCAGGAAGAAAGCAGAGGGATGAAGAGTTCGTAGGCAAGTTCGACACAGCATCCAACGAAGATGCGCACAAGGCCACCAGGTCTGGCTGATCGTCATCAAAAGATGTTGTTAAGTAGACTTTCGGCCTAGAACCGGTTATAGAGCTCAGAATAGAAGCTCGGGGAGGGGCCGGCGTATTCGTGGCGGGCGTGAGCCGAAGCGTGCAGGGAAACATTTGGTGACTTTGGATGTCAGGTGTGGTGCCCTCTTTAAAATCTAGCGAAGGTTGTGAGGAGGTTAGGGCGGGAAGGGGAAGCTTTTGAGGCGCAGTCGGCGTGTCTGTAAATTAAATAGATGGTTGCGCAACAAGATAGCTGTTTAGATTTCACGGACTTTTGCCTGGGACCTAACTTTCCATGACTCCTGCTCATCGACAAGCAATTATTCTCAATTCTGCGAATCGTCTCCTGCTGTCTTCAATCAACCCCTGCTGCACCTACTCTTATTCGAAATCGCACTGTTATACACTTGAGGGGGGGGGGAGTAGACCATATATACCGCGGACCCCCCTAGCCTTTCAAGCAAAGCAATACAACCCCTTGCTCAAGAGCATCAAATATGCGGCCAGAAGAAGGAGCGAACCCTCAGTCACCAACGCATGTCCGTGTGAGGCAAAGGAGGAATGCATTGTTGCCAAACTCTCACGAGCTGTTAACCTTACGAGCGTTCGCCGCCGTATACAATGAGCGAAAAAACTTGGTCATCGACGAGAGCTTGAGAGACGAGGTCACCAGGCGCCTAGAAAGAGGTGGCCAGGATGGGGGGGATGAGGTGCCTGAGTCTCCCGGGCCTGAAACTGAAACAGGTGGGCCTGAAAAAGAAGCTGGTGGATCTTAAACCGACGGAAGGGGCATGATAATTAAATGACTATGACAGATACACACATTTATTGTACAAACAAATGATTCTCTACTCGCATTTTAGCATTTAGTTCTCGCTCATCATCCTTTTCTTTCTGCGCCGGCGCATATTGTAGACCGCAAAGCGATGACTCTCGTCTCTAATCTCCCGAAGCATCAGCACCCCAGCTTCGTCTGGTTCACTGTTGACGATTTGCCTCGTTCCGTCCTCAACGTACGTGTAAACTTCCTCATTTTTCTTGGCGATCGAGCACATGTTGACTGCCCGATTTGTGGTGGAGTTGCTAGCAGCTACAGCATTCACCACTCCGACTCCTGCTTCCTCCATCCCCTTTAGAGCCGCGTTCAACTGGCCTTTGCCTCCATCTATCAATACTAAATCAGGCACCTGCCAGGCTTCTTCGCCATCGCCCTCGCCCTCGCTATCGCCGTTGACCCTGGCAAATCGACGCTTCAAAACCTCGGTGAGGCTCCTGTAGTCGTCGTTGCCGGTGAAACTCTTGATGTTGAACTGGCGGTACAGTTCCTTGTGCGGACGACCGTCCTTAAAAACGACTCTGGAGCAGACGGCGTCCTCTCCGGCGTGGTGGGAGACGTCGAAGCACTCGATGACTCTAGGCACATGGGTCAGATTGAGCATCGACTGAAGGCTGGCCTGGCGCTCCTTAATTTGCTTCACTGTTGTGCCTCGCTGAGTCATGCTTGGCGGCATAATTTCCAATATTTGCTCGGCAGCAGCGTTGGTGTTCTCGATGGCGAACTCCATGGCGACGTTGTCAGTATTTTTGTTCGTACCGGACTTTCTCGGCGCCCTCACGGTCGTCCCCTTGTTCAAGAGGCTTTTGATGATCTTATTCGCTTCACGGTCAAGGGGCAGCTGGGTCATGACGAATTCGGGTTTATGGTCGTAATCGTCAGAAACGCGTTTCGAATCGTCGTGGTAATGAGACTCGAGGGCTTTGTAGATGGCGTCAGCGTGGTGCTCTTCGTCGCCGGAATCAGGAAGGGTGAGCCGATAATCAAAGGAGCCTCGGTATATTCCCTTTCGGAGCTGCAAGACCTTGACGAGCACCTCCCCTTTCTTTAAAGGGGCCAGCGCCACTACATCTCGACTATAATTGGTCTCTTCGTCGAATAGCAAATCAATCGGCGAATGAGCACTGCCAACCCCTTCCCCAATGTAGCCCTTGGATTCGAGTTCAAAGAGCTCCGCCTTGCAGTTCTCGAAGTTCTCCATATACCTGACACTAGAACTCTCTTTATTCTCGCCGTTCTTTGCCTCGAAGGCGAGTCTGCGCAGACTGTAGTCATTCTCAGCATTCGTCAAAATTTTGTCCACCTCGAAGGAGCTGGCGTACGGTCCGAAGTACTCGTAATCGAAGTTGGGATTGGTCTTGAAATTTTTACGGGGCACGCGCTCAAATTTAGGCAGCACGCCGTATTGATTTTCGCGGGGGGTAGAGGCGCATATGTAAGGGAAGCTGGCGTCGTCCTTGAGACAAACGTTGTACGGAGGCTGCAGGAGATTGATCATCTTGGCCTCGAGGTGGAGCGCATCCCGCTCCGAGGGAGTGATGACGACTTCCACCCACTTCACTCCCTCCATCATCTTATTAATCCGCGGTCGAGAGTCCTTTCCAGTCAAGTAGTTCTTGCAGCGCTTCTTCAAATCCTTCGCCTTGCCGATGTAGAGCGGGAAGCGGTCCTCCTTATTTGCGTACCATTTGTATATTCCTGGTTTGGCGGGCAAATTGTACACGAGCTCGGTGATCGTCGGGTCGAGGGACGGCTTGGGAGAGGCATAAGAGACGTCTTTTTTTGGCATTCTGCTCCACTCCACGCTATTCGACAGCGATTCGGTGTTCGCTTCCTCGCGGAAAATGTCGAAAATGCTCTTGATCTCCGAACCCGTGGTGGAAATGGGCTTCAGGCCGTTCACCTCGTTGTACTCTATTTGACGGTAACGGCGTCTTTCGGTCTCGTCGAGGCAGCGCTGCATGCTTGGCGTTACTTTGTCTGCGTAGAAAATTGCGTTCCCGTTGACATTTCTCGCAGCCCGGCCAACCATTTGGATGAGAGCCGTCTCGCTCCTCAGAAAGCCTTCGCAGTCTGCGCTCATAATTGCCACCAGAGACACTTGCGGAAGGTCTATCCCTTCCCTCATGAGGTTCACACCGACAAGGCAGTCGATAGTACCGTTCTGGAGCGACTTTAGCGCGTCAGCTCGTTCGACGGTGTTCAGGTCGGAATGAATGTAGGTTGCCTTGGCGCCATGTTCTATCAAGTAAGAGGACATGTCCTCCGCGTCCCTCTTCGTCAAAGCCATGGCCAACGTCTTTTCTCCTCTGGTCGCTCGCTCTTCAATTTCTAAAAGCAAATCCTTCAACTGTGTCTTGGTCGGCCTCACGGTGATCTCGGGGTCGACGATATTTGTCGGCCGAATTAGCATGTCGACGCCCCCGTCGGGACTCAACTCCCGCTCGAATTTTCCGGGAGTAGCGCTGATGAACATTGCCTGGTCTATTCTTTCCCAGAATTCAGAGTCTTGCAAGGGACGGTTGTCGAATGCGGAAGGAAGGCGGTATCCATTCTTTACCAGCGACATTTTCCTCGCCCTGTCGCCGTGGTACATGGCCTTCAGCTGTGGCAACGTGACATGACTCTCGTCGACTAGAAGCAGCCAATCGCTCTCCTCCTTCTTCCCTGAGGAGGTGGAGCCTTTACCGTTACTGCCTGAGAACTTCAAATAATCCAACAATGTCTCAGGAGGCACACCCGCCGCCCTCCCCGCCAAGTGCCTAGAATAATTTTCCACTCCAGAACAGAACCCAGTCTCGCGCAACAAGAGCAGATCGTTCGTCACTCTTTTCTCCAGCCGATATGCGGCTTCTGGGTTGAAATCAACGTGTCTCAGCTTTTGGACTTGCTGCCCCATTTCTTTCTCTATTTCGTTGCAAGCCTCCTCGATCCTAGACTTTTTCGTCACAAAATGCCTCGCGGGGTAAATATAGTAGTTGTCCAAACTCTCGGATTTCAGGTCGGAGGCCTTGAATGAAGCCGGGGACGCAAGATCTATACCTTCGTCAGATTCTGTTGTGGGCGTGACCCTGATAATCTTCGAGACCGTTCCAGTTGCTTGGTCGAATTCAACTTGCACTGGCTCAACCTCGTAGGGGGGCCATACCTTGATCGTGTTGTTTTGGTAGTTGGCCAAATACTCCCCTCGCTTGACCCCCCAATTATCTTCCGGTGTCGAGTACAGCATCTTGTTCAGAACGTCCTTGTAAAAGTGAATGTCGCCTCGCGCTCCTACCTGGATGTCCCTCGCGGCGTCCAAATAGTCTGCAGGTAGGCCAAGGCCGTAAATACAGGAAACGGAGGCGACTACCACGACGTCGGAGCGAGTGAAGAGCGCCCTAGTGGCGCGGTGCCTGAGACTATCGATTTCATCATTGATTGAAGATTTTTTGGCTATGTACGTGTTGGAGGCTTCGATGAAGCTCTCGGGCGTGTAGTAGTTGTAGTAGCTCACGAAGAGCTCCACCGCATTGTGGGGCAGGAAGGACCGAAGCTCTCGGCAGAGTTGCGCTGCGAGGGTCTTCCAAAGCACGAGGAGCGAAGCGACGAGTTAGAATAATATTGTAGTGGAGAAACATAGATGATCTCTCCTCTCTCACCTTCGTGGGGCAGAGAATTAGGGCCGGCTTTTGGAGTTGGGCTATTGTATGGGACATTACAAACGACTTTCCGGAGCCCGTTATGCCCTTGAGAGTGGTGTACTTGTTTGAAGGGTTCGATAGCTGCGAGACCAGCTCTCGGATTGCTTTGGGCTGGTCGCCGCTTGGCTCAAAATTGCTCACGACCTTAAACTTATTCTTTCCTCCTTCGTCGTCGACGCGTTGAATGGCGGCAGCACTGCTGTCCGCGGTGTACGGGGTCGACGTTAAGTTCTTGTAATGCAATGAAGTAATTGACTTGACCCTGCGGAAAGACGAAGACTTTGTTGACAGTAAAGGGTGGAACCGATGGAGAAATGGAGATGAAGATTGAAGCATGGCTATGAGAACTAAGGTTGCTAGCAGGCTGGAAAGCCACCGATTCATCAGGCTTCAGTCAGGGCAGCAGTCTGCCTTAGCCAATGACTCATTCCAGGGATCAGTCCAGAAATCCCAACATTCTTTTGGGGAAGAGAAGTTTTGTGGACAGGCTTGAAGATTCGAGCGCTCTCGCTATTTTCCGCAAGATAAACTGCGTAGTCTAGGGGGTCTTTATCAAGGGTTTATTAAGTTGCGGTGCGGGAGCAATGAGCAAAGAAACACAGACTGAAGAGGAAATTGTTGTCCCATCAGTGATCCATTCTGGAGGGAAGGGAGTTGGTGCCAAGGGGGGCGAGGACGTAGGGGAGAATTCTGCTGAAAGAAAGATAGGGGTGGATGAGTCGGACAGCGACAGCGACTCGGCTAGCGATGATAAGGAAGATTTTACCGCTGATAAACGTCTCAGCGTGGATGAACTGCCGCATGTGAGGCGTGCTAATACCCCTCCTCCTCCATCTGTGGAGGAGTACGAGGCAATATCTCCCAAAATCCGTCAGATGGTGGGTCAAAAGCGGGGGAGGGAACGACGAGGAGCGCTGCTTCCGAATACCATGACGGCAAAGCTGGTGGAGCAGGCAGCAGAGCGGCACCGGATAAAGCGAAAGGCTGAGTCTGAGGGGAGGGAGGCGGACTCGGAGGAACTCGATCTGTGCGGTATATCCGAGCAAATGCAGAAGTCGTCGAGTTCGGCCGCGTCTCCGCTGATGAAGGACGTGAGTGGCATCCTTGAGGAGGAGGACATTGTTTTTAGTAAACGGCAAAGGCGTGGGTCAAAGTGACTGGAGTTTAAAGAATTTTGTGTTCATATTTGTCAGTGAAAAGGTGGTATCTATTTTGTCATACTACTCCAAGTGCTTACTCCAGGTGTCGATCATTTCGATCGCATCCTTTCGGCCAAAGCAGACGCGGAGGGAGTCGTCACCTCCGTGGACGAAGAGGTCGCTAGGCATAACGCACAGGTTCGCTTTCTCTGCCAGTTCTCGGACGTACGGGGACGCCTTTTCGTTGCGTAAGCGTAGGAACGCGAAGCTCCCCCCCTCAGGCTCGATCCACTCGAAGTGCTCGCTGTGAACCTGCGCAAATGATTTCAGGTACCCCTTGCCACAGTGGATGATGTCGAGGTTATTCTGTATAATTAAGTTCCTGTTCCGAATACCGATGCTGGCGAGAACTTCGGCGGGGCGAGAGGATGAGATGGTCGTGTAGTCCTTGAGCTGCGAAATTTTGCTCATCACTTCCTTGGACTGCGACACGACCCATCCGATTCGAATGCCAGCGAGGCTGCCCCACTTGGAAACCCCGCCGAGGGAAATTCCCTTCTCGTAAATGCCAGCGACCGAAGGGAGCGTCGCCTTCCCCTTGTGCTGCGACGAGCGTTCATGGCGTTAGAAACAGCGGCGGGGTTGGAAGGAGCGAGCAATTTCTCACCTCCAGGTACTTGTACATCTCATCATTAAACAGGTAGCAGTCGTTCTTCTCGCACGCCCTCACGATCCTCTGGAGCTCTCCTTCGGTGATCATCGCCCCCGTGGGGTTGTGGGGAAAGTTCATAACCACCATCTTCGTCGAGGGGGTGATGAGGCTCTCGAGGTCGGAGATGGAGAAGTTGTGGAACTTTGTGTTGTCAGGACCCAGGGAGAAGGAATCGTTGCCGGGGCGGCTGTCGACCGTTGGCAGCCAGGGCTTCACTATGCACCCCTTGGACTCGGCTAGCTGGTGAAGGCTCTGGTAGCAAGGCATGGCGACGACGACTTCGTCGCCCTCCTCCAGCAGGGCGTTCATAGTGAGGTAGATGCCTTCGGCCGGTACAACCACGTTAATGTCGTCGACAGTCAAAGGCGAGCTTTTGCTTGCCTTGCCCTCGTCGGTGAAGTCCTCGATCCCGGTGAGGGAGTCGTTATTGAACGTTCCGAGGATGTCAGCGCGAAGATGCTCGCAACCCTTCTGATGCCCATAACCAAGATCGAGGTCATCCCAGCGAGCCTTGCACTCATCGTCAGCCATGCTCAAGAGGCTCGACTGCTTGATGGGCTCGCAATCAGAGTTGGAGAGCACCAGTTTTCCTGCCTCCCAGCCCTCCCATTGCTCGACCAAGAATGGGGGCGGAGTAGCGGAAAAGCGCCGGACTGAAGTCCCGAGACTCGTCGCTGACACTGCGAAACTGTTTTGGCCAGCTGCGTTGACTGCGGCACCGAAAGACGTGGAGGCAAGGATCCTGGATGCTGTCGGGATAATTTTCGTGCAAGCGCGCATTGGATTGATCAACGTTTGCAAAGGGTGAAAATCATTCCTCTGGTAAGATTAAGTGAATTTCAGATGCGAACGCTGGGGTTTATCTTGCTCATAATGCTCCTGAGCATGGTTGCAGCTCTACGGCTGGGTAGCTTCCGCTTGCAGCGCGGTATAATGCGTCCAAATATAAGAAAAGTTGATGGTCGACATCGGTTCTGCTTTGGTGCTGTCCAGTCCAGGCTCTACAGCACTGCTGATATGGGAAAGCGAGCCGCTCGGGAGAAGGCTAAAAACGAAGTGAGGCTTCGAAACATTCGCTACAGAGAGGCAAGTAGTGCCGCAAGAGGAGGTGAGAGAGACAAAGGTTGACAAAGGTTGACAAAGTTGTGAAGTGTGAGGTGATGGCGAGATGAAACTGAGATGAAACTCACTCCACACGCCCACCCTGTAGATGCTGCGTCGACGCTGTATAGCGCGAAGGTTTCGGTATGTCCAGTGCTCCGTGAGGAGCTGAACCTGAACGGAAGGGAGAAGCGGGGGAGGGTGTTTGTTGAGAGCGACTCTTTTGCGTCTAGCAGCCTCCAGGGGTTGAAGAATGAGCTCCACGCCTTCTTTCGAGCCCTCAGGAAGAGCACGTACCTCCTTTCTGCGCAGCTTCCGCAGGTCAACGAGGACGGGGAAATGGTGCTGGACAATGAAATGATAGGTGATGGGAAACTGGAGCTCGACGTCTCCAGCGATGAGGTGAGAGTAGTGAGAGTGTTGACACAAGGGTTTCTCTTCTAACTCTCTTCTCCCTCTCCCTCCTTCTCTCTCCCTCTCTCTCTCTCTCTCTCTCTCTCTTTAAACAGGATGTTGCGAACCTCTTTAAAGAAGCGGTAAACTTCTACGAGGCTAGACAAAACATTGGGGGAGCGGAAGCAATTACTAGGCCCACCGTTCTACTCCACGTTTCAAAGGACCCGAATGCACCAGCCCCCCCACCTCCTCCGGCTTACCTGGATAACATGCCTGATCCGACGACGTCCGAGCACATGACTATGCTTTCGTTCTACAGCTTCCCTCCGTCCCAGATTCAGGACGTCGATGAGTTTTGCTTGAATCTGCGCAGGGCGTGGAAGCCCTTCGGAGCACTGGGCAGAATATACGTCGCCAAAGAGGGTGTCAACGCGCAGATGTCAGTCCCGACGAACGTCATGAGCAACTTCAGGGAGTGCTGTTTTGCGATCCCGGAGCTCGGAGAGTACATGGAGAACGGGCTGAATATTGATCCGGTGCCCATTCCGAGCAAGGAGGTGAGGACACCAGGCAATGGATTAATTATAATTGTATCACTCCATATATGTGTGTGTTTGTGTGTGACTAACCACTACCTTCCGTCGTTATTTCGCAGTTCTTCCACGGTGAGAACCCTCCGCCCTTCAAGAACCTGCATATTCGGCCAAAGTCGCAGATCGTCGCGGACGGGCTGGACAAGCCTTTGGACTGGCAGCGAGCGGGGAACGACCTGCCTCCTCTAGAGTGGCACAAGAAGTTGCAGGCGGATGAGCCTCCCATTTTGCTAGACTGCCGCAACTCTTACGAGACTGGGGTGGGGAAGTTCGTGAACGCGGAACCCCTGGGCACGGACACGTTCAGGGACTCGTGGGAAATCCTCAAGGATCGGCTCAAGGACGTCCCGAGGGACAAGGAGGTCATGACGTACTGCACGGGGGGCATCCGATGCGTCAAGGTTGGGGCCTATCTGGAACAGGAGCTCGGCTTCAAAAACGTCTCGAGGCTGGCAGGTGGAATCATCGCCTACGACCGCACTCTCGAGAAGGAGAGAGAGAAGAACCCGCAGGAGGTGGAAGAGCTGTCCAGCCTTTTCCACGGCACGAACTACGTATTCGACGGGAGGGTCGGAAGGCAGATCACGGACCATAAACTTGGAGAGTGTGTCACCTGCGGGAATATGACGAATCTGCTGGGGAACTGCGCCAACACGGCCTGTCACAAGAGAATGGTCCAGTGTTCAGCTTGCTTGACAGGATTTGACGGCTGCTGCAGCACGAGCTGCCAGACTCGCTTCGTCAATGGCTTGGCCAAGAGCAAGCGCTCCTTGAGCTCCGGGGTAGAGCGCGAGGGGGGGGGGGTTACGAAATCGTCGTCGGGTGAGATCGACTTCGATCCCTCCGTATTTGACGACGTTCAGGAGTACAGCGCAGAACACAGCTCCGAAGCGCCGGAACTTTACGACGCCATTCAACGAAATACCGAGAGGTATCTTCCAACCGGGGCGCACATGACCTCGGGAGGGGTGCAGGGACGGCTCCTCGCCTCGCTGGCGAGCATGGCACGAAGCGGCAGGGTGCTGGAGGTCGGAACATTCACAGGTTACGCAACATGTGCGTTTGCAGAGGGGGTGGGGGCGGGGGGCGGGGGCGGCCTCGTGCTGACCCTGGAGCGCGACAAGTTGGCAGTTGGGGTGGCAAGGCACCACATCAGGGCGCTCAGTAAAGGGACAGGGGCTGACGGGTGGAAATTTGTGGGCGAATTAGATAACAAAACAGTGGCCGAGCTGGGAGAGGGGGAAGAGTTTGCTGTCAGTCTGGAGGACTTGGGCGGAGTCCAAGTCGTTTCGAGAAGATGCAACGACGCGCTGGCGGTGCTCGAGGAGATGGCGGCTGACTGGGGGGGCTTGGGCTTGGGGGAAGAGCCGTTCGACCTGGTCTTTGTCGACGCAGACAAGACAAGGCTGCTCGACTACGTTGAGGTTTGCCTCGCCAGCGACAAGGTTCTCAGGAAGGGAGGGGCAATATTAGTCGACAACGTGCTCTGGAAGGGGGCGGTGATAGCGGCTGGGGATAGAAACGAAGATGGAGATGGAGATGGAGATGGAGGGGGGGTCGAAACGAAACAAACAAGAAGGAAGCGGAAGTTGGCAAGAATTATGCACCATTTCAATGAGAGAATAAAGACCGACTCGAGGGCCGAGGTGGTGTTACTACCCCTGAGAGACGGGCTCTCGATAATAAGGAAGAGATGACATTTTTTTGCTTAAAGGACGTTGTTGTTGCTTTTGTTGGGAGCTTCGAATCTTTTGGTCAGGGTGGAGACTGGTACCGAGGGCTTGCTCGAGGGCGTTCGGATCATTGACGGGCGCCGTCTCGGTGTCTTTACTTCAGTCAGCTCAATTACTTGATCGGCTGGGGTGGGGGTGGGGGTGTTGTTTTCATTTGAGTGAACCGGAGAAGCCACTACCTCTTCTTCTGTTGGGTTCTCCTCGTCACCTTCGATTTCTATTTCGTTTTCATCTTCATTGATCTTTGAAGTTTGCCTAGAAGTCGTTCTGGAGAAGCCGCGAAGGTAGGAGTGGATTGTGTCGCCGTCTTCGCAGCTTAGGCAGTTGACAGCGTATGCGTCGACTGATATGCCGCCGAGCATGGCCGCGGTGAACCAGAGCCATTGCGCCCAACTTGTTGAAGCTGAGTTAATGACGAGGAGGAGGAAGCTGTTGAGGAGAAATACAACTCCGCAAACATATATGATCACGAGACAGAACATCTTCAAGTTGCTGGGGTGGTTGTGCTCTGTTTCGACCTTCCAACGGGACTTCTCCTCATCGGTCATCCGCTCCCATTTCAAGGTCCTCTCAAACTCCCACCTTTCGATCGCGTTCTTTGTGTTCATCATCGCCTCGATCTTGTCGCTCACGCCTTCCTCGCTGGCGGCTGAGTTGGCCCTCGTTAGCTGAGTTGGCCCTCGTCGGTCAGAATCTCGATCTTGACCAGTTGACGCTCGGAACGACTTGAGGGGATCCGTGAGGCCGAATACCAACCTCTTCATCGACCAGAGGATGCCCAGTAGGACGAGGCTTGCCAAGATATGACCCACGACATTCACAGCTTCGTCGGCATTGCTTGCTGTGCTCAGAGCTTGCAATATTGTGAATAACATAGGGGTAGCGCACAACACCCGTGTGATGAGCACCTCTGTGTCGTTTAAGGGGTCGCCGGAATGTTTGCTTGCGCGGAAGCTCAGATATGGTCGTTTTACCACGTCTCGGAGATAAAGAAAGTGCGTTGCCTGGAATATAATGGTTTGTAGACAGCTCATGGTGAGTGGAATTGTGGTAACGTCCACTCTTGTTGGGAGAATAGAGACGACAGCTGGAAATGACGACTCAACTTTTTGCATAATATCTCCTCTCTCGTTTTCAATTCCCCCTTTAACAAAATTAGCTCCAAATTCTATGAGGCTCGTAAGAGCGGGAATCAAGTAGCAGAAGATTTTTCTTCTCGTCGCCTGCGAATAATATCAAATTAAAGCGAGATGATGAATTAGAATGAATCTGGAGTAGTGTTCCAACATCTCTCGTCCTCACCTTGCTCTCGTGGAACAGTGAACGAGGCGTGTAGTTTGCGCAGAATGAGGCAAGGAATGGAAGGCCTTTCTTGAGCTGAGAATCCTCGTCACTGGCGTACTGCTCCGGGTTCTCCATGTATTTTAGGCGTTCGACGCTGTACTTCCAAGCCATGGTTTCGACTCTGAAGTACATGTAAGCGACAATGAAGATGGCGGTGGCAAGATTTATGATTATGTTGATTATTGCTCCTGAGATATCCTCGATATCGTCGTCGGCGGCTATTGTTTCAAAAGCTGCGCTAAGTAAGGTGGGCGCGTAAAGGGCTACTCGCAAGATTGGGACGATGGCGATGGTAGCTAGAATTGAAGCCAGAACCTGGCACCTCTCTTTCGCTTTGAAAATGACGCGGTTGTGGAGAAAGGGAATCAAATGGAGCCTCGTGAGGAATTGGATGAAGAGCTCGACGAAAAGGAAAGCGAAAACGCCGGTCTGATAGCTGGGGAGCTGGAGTGACAAGCACGCCGGTTGAGGCTGAAAGGGCATTGTGAACCAGGTGGCGAAGAGGGAGAAACTGAGGAACCATTGGGGGTACGGGAGGTTATTGAATTTTGAGGCCTCGCTGAGGACCTGGACGACCGTCGCGGCCTGCTTCGCCTCCGTCTGCGTGTCCATGTTGAGGTTGAACACTTTGTTGACGTGGTGCTCCTTGATGATATTTAGTCGCTTTAGGAACCAGACCGTCGTGACGACTATGACTATGACTGCGATAGAGAGCAGAATTGGGGCGACTACGCCAAAGGCGCCTCCTGCGCATTTCACGCAACTGCTTCCAGCGGCAAAGTGGTTGCTTGGGCATGTCGAGCAGAAAAAGTCTGAGGGATCGAAGCCATTGTGGCACTCGCCGTTGGCAGCGCAGTTAGCCTTCGCGGCACATGGAGAGCAGGTGTAGCCCATGACTGTGATGATGAAGTGAGGCGGAGAGTGGAGAATGTCAGCAGAGGAAGGTGTTGATTGGTGAAGGATATGAACGGGAGGTCTCACCTCTCTCCCCGTCGCCACAGAGGCGATTGTTGTGTGAGAACTCGCATATTGTTGTTTCCCTTGCACACAGGGCCGTTACAGCAGGCGGGATAAGCCCGCTAAAATCATTCCTGGTAACGACCGCATATGTTAATAAAGATAAGCCGCTAAGAAAGTCGAGAGAATCGGCTAATTGATTATTTTCCAAGTCAAGTTCTTCTAGCGATGTTAAGCTGCTAAGCACGGAAACTGGACCCGTAAACTGATTACGACGTAAGTATAGTCCGGTCAAGGATGTGATGTTGCCCATCGAAGCGGGTAATTGACCACTCAAGTAATTATACGCAACGTAGAAATACTCAAGGTGGATTAGATTTCCTATGGACGCGGGGATCTGACCACTTAAAGCATTTTACGTAGCGTTAAAATACTCAAGGTGTGTTAGATTTCCAAGGGACTCGGGGATCTGACCACTTTAAAGCATTTCCACCAACGCTGAACCTCTCAAGGTGAGTTAGATTTCCTATGGACTCAGGAAGGTGGCCTGTCAAGCCTCTCTCCCTTAAACTCAGTTTCACCACCGTGTCGTCCCTGCAGGTGACCCCGGACCAACTGCAAGCGCCTGCAGTATTTGTGGTGTCCCACCCTACCGACGTTATGTTGGCGAAGTCGAGCAGGACAGCGAGCTCGCTGCCCGGGATTGCGGAGCAGGAGGGGGGAAAGATCATGACGAGAAGAAGGGCGAGGACGGTGCGTGGCCGGGCAGGGCGTGGGGATAGCCTCATCAGGGGGGCAGGAGGGGTCGCGAGGGAGGGGGCTGCGCGGGGGAGTGAAGTATGAGGATTATGGGGAGCAGGAAGAATCTGTTTGATTGCCGGGAACACAAGTTATCTCCCTACTGGGGTGCTAAGTGTGTCTGCAAATTTATTGAGGGAGCCTAAGATGATCGCGGAATTGTTCACACACAAGGCTAGAAGCAGCAGACGTTCGCAGCAGCAGAAAACGGGGTGAATATTTTCCATAGAATTTCACCTCACGTCAAAGGGATTTTTAGTGGTCGATTATGGTCATATTCTTCACACTAAGGCCTTTGATAGCTCAAATATGTAGTATACTTTTCAAAAAAAGGCCTTCTTTTGTGATTTTTAGAAAAAAACTATTTTCTTAAATATTTCATATTCTTCACTTTAAGATCTCTAAGAAGAAAATTTTGCCGTTTAAAAGGACAAAAAAATGATTTGATTTTTTTTTCAAAAAAGATTTCTCTTAACATTTTTTGGTCTTTATAATTATCAAATTATCCCTCTTAGAGGTCTTTAAATGAATAATATGACCAAAATCTTTCCATAAAACGTTCAAAGAAAAAGTTACGGAATTTTACGAAGTGTTCAACGAAGAAAATAAGAGGTACAGCGCAGGGGGGCATGTAGGATATAGTGAGGGATACCCTGAGTAGGGTTGCACTTCGCACTAAGCTAAAATCTACACTAAAATTTACCACAGGATACAGTTTGTTAAGAATTTCAAAAATGAAGAGATTGTTCAAGAGACGCAAAGATTTCTTGTGTTGTACAAATGGCGGGTCTGTCTTTTCAGAGTGCCCCGTACTCCTCTCGTTCTTAAAATCTAATTGTATTTTGTCTACTCGCTCATCGCAAATATCATTGTTTTTACTCTTCAAGATCATTTACCAGTCATCTTCAGCGTCACTGTCGTGGTCTCCCTCTTCTAGCCCGTGCAGCGAGGACGCCATGGGGTTGATCATGGCTTGTCTATCCCTGCCGCTCTTCACCAATGAGGACTGTGACGATACAGGCGCGTCGATCTCTGTGTTCAGGTGGTAGTCGACGAACTTTTCAAGCTCTCTTTCTGAAGCTTCAGGCAACTCTTCTGCATCCGAGAACATGTCCGTCATGTCGTCCGAGAACCCTGACGCGTTCCTGACACTTGTGTCGGGCAGGAACGGCGCCGCCATTTTCTGCTCCTCGCACTTGTCGAAGTCAAAGCCGTCGAAGTACTTGTGTGCTTTGACTTCCTTCATTCCTTTGTTCCCCAGCCTTCTTGAAGGTTTGAGGGTCAGTAGCTTCTCGCAAATGTCGCGCATCTCGTCGCTGCTGTCGGCTGTCTGCCCTTTGTACGACTCTGGAAGGATCTCCACCTTTCCCTCGGGGTGATCGGACATCTTTCCTGTAATGCCCTCTTCCATCTTGGATCGTGTTGTTGGCATAAGTGTCTTAATCAGGGCAGCGTTGTCCTTAATCCACTCATTTTCATACGGACGTCGTAGGCATACCAGTTCATGCAAGCAAACTCCGAGGCTGCACGGGTGTGTGTGTGGGGGTACGTGTGAGAGATAAGTAGACCAGTAGGGTTAGATCCTCTCATCGCTCCCCCCCTCACTCCAACTCCCCCTCCCCCTCCCACTCACCTGAACGACTCCGACGCCACATTGTGCTTGTGCCCTTTCCGGTAGACCTCGGGAGCCATGTACCCCAATGTACCCGAAGAGTCGTTGCAAACCATAGTCTTCTTGTCTACAAATGAGCTGATACCGAAGTCTGTTATTTTAACGTACCCGTTCGCAGACACCAAGAAGTTATCCGGTTTGATATCCCTGTGCAGCACGCCGCACTCGTGTATATATTCAAGGCCCAATATGATGCAGCCGAGGAAGAACTTCACCTCCTCCTTCTTAAACGCCTTCTTGCTCTTCAGGTGTTTACCAATGTGAAAGCGCAGGTCACCACCTAGGGCAACGTCCATGATGATGTACAGGTATCTCTGCGACATTCAAGCCCGCCGTGCAAGGTAACGTGTTAATAAGACACCCAGCTCAGACTGACTACCAGCAGACTACCAGCAGCACAGCCTGTCCCATCCCCAACCCCTCCCTTCCCTACCCCCGAACCTCACCTTGTCGTGGAAAGCAAAGTGGGCATTGCAAATGAAAGGGTTCTGCAGGTCCCGGAGAAAATCTAACTCCCTGAAGACCTGTGCGTGGTCAGAACGACGGGAAGCGAAACGACAAATATTACGCAAATGCGTTAGCTACCATCAAATGTTCACCCAAAAACTACAGACGGGGAGCCTCGACAACAGCTCCCCTCTCCCATTGCTCCCCCATCCTCACCTCCATCTCCATGCCCTTGGCGCAGACATCGTGGATGACCTGTCGCTTCTGAGCGTACATAGTCTGCTTCTCATCAGCCATGGTCACGCAATGAACATGCCCGAATCCCCCCTTCCCTATCGTGGTTTGCAGCTCGAACCAAGAAACATCAATCTCCTTGGGATTTGCCTTCGTTCCGATGCTGCTCGAGCACGCTCCAATCTTTCCCCCGCAGGACTATGCAATTTCGGCGTGTTCGCTCTAAAATTGTCTTCACGAGACAAAGATTGGGATTTTGAGGAGTTTTTGGTGGGCGCTAGAGGTGCAAAGGGATCTCTGGGAATGGTGTTCAGGGTGAAGGTGAAGGTGAAGAAATCACAAAAATTTACTTTCAAATCTATTATTATCAAATCTATTATTAAAAACTAAGATGCATATACCCGAGTTTTTTCTCTACCCCTCCCCACCCCAATTCTTCGAACAAGTACCTCACGTCCTCTTCCTCCACCCAGCACTCCTTCTTGGCGTCTTCCTTCCCCCTGCCTTTGTTGAGGATGGCGAACCCTCCGTTGACCGCATCTGGATACGACTTGCGAAAGAGAAGGCCGCCTCCGTCCCTGGTTTCCTTGCGTTTCATGGAATCGAAGTCGTTCTGCTCTACCGCCCTCACGACTTTTTCGTCGAACCCGGCCTCCTCCGCCGCCCCTGGAACCAAAAACTTGTCCACCAATTCAGTGACCGTCCCGACGGGGTCAGACTTGAGGTCCTCGTAACGAATCAGGTAGACGCTCGTCAAACCTTCTTCTTCTCCGACGATAGTCTCGCCCTCGATCGCCTCGCCCTCGATCGCGCCAAAAGGAAAACTTGCACCGACCACCCTCACTTCCTCAGAGTCCAACCAGCTCCTCAACCACTGCACGTAATCATATCCGTATCGGCCCGCCTCCCTGTCACGCAAAAATTCCCCGAACCCCCCCTCAAAATTGCCTAAAGCCACCTGAAAATTGTAGTACGAGCAGAGCGTCGAACGGGCATCGCGGATGACTACAACTGCCGCTGACCAACGGGCTGGGCAGTTCGGGCAAAGGCACTGAGTCTCCTCCATCCCGCCCCCAATCATCTCATCGCATTTCGGAAGCTTGTCCCACCAGAACGAGCCCTTCTCGCTCGCACCGAGGACCATCTCACTGTCGCTCGGAAGGTAAGGTTGATGGCTCTTAAACAAGCGCAGCGGAGGCGTTCCTTCGAAGCGCTGGAATCGCTTCCTATTGTCACCATACTCTAGATCAGGAACATAAGTTTCAATGTTGTTGAAGTTGATCTGAAGCAGTGAACGCAAAAGAATTGTTAAACTACTTCCACTGACCCCCGCTCGGTACTTTCCTGTCTCAATCTCCTCACCTCTCCCTCCCGCATCACTGAAGATAAAAGAAACCTAAGCCAAAAGCTTCCAGTTTTTGGGAATGAACTGAGCAAGATATCATTCACACGCGGACGCTCCCCCAGCGCCTTAGCAGCATTGATTTTGTCGCTCAGCACTTTCGTGAACACCCCCACCAACACGAGGGCGAAGATGCTGATCACTGCAGCGTTTCCTCTCTTGAATGTAAAACGCAGGGCAGATAGCTCATGGGGGGAGGGGACTAACTTTCCCGGAGAACCCCCCTTCTTCGGAGCTTCCCTCTTGCCTCGCCGGCGCTTCGTCGACATGTAACCTGCACACAAAGATCAATTTCCAGAACTTTGAAATAGAGTTGTTGATATTTCTTTGCAACCTACAATCGGCCTGAAGAGTAAACCAATCGATACGCTATGGCTTCACTCGTAAATGCATCACTTCCCGGCACGGGCTCATCCCCAGAAGATTCCGTCACCGACCTCGCAATATCGCCTAGGAAGAAAGTCCAGCAAAGAGAAGACATTGAGACCGCTTCCGAAATGAGACGGCGGTCCATGTTAATTTCACAGAATAGGAAGGTCATATCTCAGGAAACCAAGGCTAAGAGGGGCTCAGTAATGAGAATCGCCACGTACGATGAGACCAAACAGGCTAAGAGGAGCATATTCAAGACAGGGTCCAAGGGTCCCCTCACCCCCACAAGCAAGACGAACAGGACACCAGCCAGGCCAGCCCCCGCCACACCCAAGTCAATGCCCGCGAGGAAAATGCACACCCCAACGACGCCCCTTGGCGACCACGACCTTTCTGGCATTGGAAGTGCTTCCCGAAAGTCGAGCACAAAGAAGAAGAAGAAGAAGACACTATACAGCTGGGAGAACACCAACCCAATGGGGGAGGAGACGGAGCACGAGAAAATGCTCAGGTTGAGTTCCCGGACTTCCATACATACCTTGAATGTCGCCGAACCGTACCATCCCTCCTCGGAGAGCGAGGGATGGTATATTCGAAGTGAGGCCGAGCCTTGCCCGAGTCACGTCGATTTTAGGGTCGTCATGAGTGAGCAGGACTTCGCCGAGTTTCAGGCTCGCAGGAGGCGTCACTTCGACAACATCAAGCACAAGAAGAGGTTCGGGACGCCCAACAAGGAGAACGAATTGGGGCATCATAGAACTCCCTACGTTGACAAGGGTTTGGTGGAAAAGGGACTGTATCGTGGGAACGCCCATACACAGGGTTTTCATGTTTAGTTTAGATTTTAGATTTTTGAAACACAACGTCATTTTAATTATGTAGGATTTAGATCATTTATTTTCTAGCCCCTTCACTTCTTCGAATTTCCGCCTTCTTGCTTCGAGGAAGTCTTTATCTTGTGTGGATGATTTGACCCTCGTCTTGTGCCTGTCATATTCATTCCTCTCGGACCTCTTTGTTTTGATTTCTCTGAAGCGCCCCGATACTCGTGTGCCGTATCGTTTGCCCGCGACGGTGAGTTTGTTGTCGTAAGGTTCGACTTCGAATCCCAACTCCTTGATGCAGGACTGAAGGAGTTTCGGGTGGTCGATCCCATTAGGGTTGTCGGACAAGTTGTCGTTGTTGGGATTAGCTATGTTATCTGCTGTGCTTGTTCCCGAAGTCAATACGCCAAACGCCCCACTATGATCAATGAGAAAATCCTTAAGAGCCTGATTTCGGGTGCAGATAGCGGCTCCGAATCTACGTCGAGTTAGAATCGAGGAGTCGAAAGGAAAGGAAATGTCGCAGCGTGTCTTACCTCCTCTTCACGGAATCTTCATCCGCCTCGAAAGAAATCGGATAGTAAGGCCAGAACGCCTCGGTGATCTCCACCCAGTTTCCGTCCAGCAGCTCCTCAGGAAGCTCCCCGATATTGTCCGCAGTATCGAAGTGCGCAACGATGTACTTTCCCCGATCCTTTCTCCCTTTTAATTTCGGTCCCCTCGAGTGCATTTCGAGGTTAGGGATCATGTGGAGGTTGGTGACACGAGAAGTTATGTGCCCGTAGCTCATGTACTCCGCGTAGGGGGTGTTTGCGCGGTACCACTCTACGAGGGATTTCTTGACCTCCCTTTCCTCCTCTGGAGTCTTGCACTCTTTCAGAAGGTCGGCCTTCCAGTCCTCCATCATGTGGCCGATGCCGTAGAAGCCTTCTACGTCTAGCACAACTTCTTCTTCACACGTCGACGACGGTGTAGTCGTCGGTGCGACTTTAGTAGCGAGGAACCCATCGGTGGGATGCCCATCGTCGCTGAAACAGTCGCGTAACAAGGATTCGAAACTCTGGAGCTCCGGGTGCTTGAGAATTTTCTGGATTGAGACGCGAATTCTCTCCCTGTCGGCAGTGAAGTTTCCGTTGTTCAGCTCGTGCCTGATCAGGTCGAGACATTTCAAAAGCGCCCCCTTCCTCCAGGTCGGCGGCCACATCACGCCCTCCGCACAAAGCAAGTCAACCGCCACCTCCACCTCGTCGACGTCCCTGCCTTCGAGGATGGCCATGGCGTTGCTGTCTCCCCCCACCTTCATGATCTGTTTTTTGGCACACTCGGCCCCCTTCTCCTCCTCAGTCGGCGGAAGGTCCCCCAGGACGTTAATGACGCCGCAAGCGATCTCCGATGTGACCTTCCCCCGTTCGACCGCCACCCTCCCCCAGTCCTTGACCCTCTGCCTCGCGAGCCTCACCCTCGGCTGCAGCCTTCCCTTGCCCGCCCTTTTATTATCCTCCCACCTCTCGCACCAAGCCCTCAGTATCTCCTTCAAGTTAACGTCGCAGTTATTGACGATCGCCTCCCTGAATATTTCGTCCGCCCTGCGACGAGCGAACCGAGGAGCGAAGCGAGTCGCAATGTAAGGGGAGTGAGTCGAGGAGCGAAGCGACGCGTTAGAATAATGTAGCAGTGTGAAGTCACGGCCATGTACTTCGTTGTCCAATACACACTTCTCCTCAGCCTCGCTCAACCGTTTCGCCCCCCCTTACACTCTCACCTCTCCACGTCCCCTTGTTCTTCCCTAATTTTTTTCATGTCCCGTACCGTACCCAAGAACCAGTACGGCGTCTCACACCTCATTGACATAAAGCCTCTAAAACCGTGACAGTACATCCTAGTATCCCTCTTATTCTTCCACCTCCTCCAATGAATCTCTAATTCCTTAGGTGCTTTACCTTTATAAAACTGTAGCAAGCTCCTATAATACCCGTTCGCCTGTATAATTTCCGGTTGTGTTTCATTCTTCCTCCAAAGTTTCTCATAGTATTTCCCTTTCCTAATTCTCCCACCTCTTTCGTCGAATACTCTCTCAACAGCTTTCCACCCTCGTAACCTTAATCTAGATTTCCGACAACTTACCGTTCCACCTTCTCTTTTTAACGTATCTTTATAATTTTGTTTATAATTTTTAACATCTTCTAAACCACCTTCAACCCATTTAAATGCCCCAACCCATCCGCTACCTACAAGAAAATCATACACGTCCTCAACGTTATTAACGTCCCCATTCTTAACTCTCCTCTTATAAAGTATTAAAATATCGTTGTAAACGGAAGGGGAACGGAGGTTAATCATTTGTTGGACGTAATATAAGAATCCAGGGGAGTCTAATGTGACGTTACCGCTGTTTATTATTAAACGGAGGGAGGAGGTTAGAGGGGACAGGTCGGAACGGTAGGCGGTTAGGATTTTTATGTAACGTTTTAAAGGGGGGAGGGAAGTTTTGGGGAGGTGGAGGGTTGTGTGTTTTGGGGTGGTTGTTGTGTGGGTTGGTGTTGCGAGGTTTTTTAGGAAGGTTAAGGATGGAGGGGGGAGGGTTGAGGGGAGGGTTAGCTGTTGGGAGGGGTTTAGGGTTAGGAAGGGGAGGAGGGGGAGGAAAGGGTTGGGGGAGGGGGGGGGGAGGGTTAGCCGGGTTTTTATTAGGGAGGAGAGGGTGGGGGGAGGGGAGGGAATAGGAGGAGGAGGAGGAGGAGGACTTGGGGCGAAGAAGAAGGATTTCAGTTTGGCGAGGATGGAGTTGGAGGAGGAGGGAGAGGGAGGAGGGGGGGTGCCTAGGATTGGGGCGATCAGGGCCTCCCATTCTTCGTTTGTTTCAACATGAATGGTACTAGTAGTAGTATTAGTAGAACCTCTGGGCGAACCTTTGGGCAAACCTTTATTGTCGTTTTTGTCTTTGGGCGGAAATCTAGTGTGATAATGCATATAGGTGAATCTAGTATTGTATATAGGCAGGGGTGGCAAGGAACGCCAATCTGTTTTTGGGCTAATGGGATTGCTAATGGGATTGCTAATTGGATTTGAGCGCTCATTTGAAGGATGGTGCAACAAAGGATGCTGCCACTCAGCGGCTACTGTAGAGGCCGTCTGAGTAGAGTTTGAAGTAGAGCTAGTCGGTATAGGAGTAGGAGTTATATTAGTGGTGGCATTATTAGTGGTGGCATTATTAGTGGTGGCAGTATTTGATGATGCTGATGATGATGATGATGGTGGTGGTTCCTTCTTTCTCTTCTTCTTTGTATTGTATTTAATGTTGTTGTTGTTGTTGTTGTTGTTGGTATTACTATTACTATTACTACTGTTACTACTCCTTTTAGATCGAGGAGGTTTCGTAGGGCCTCTACTTCTACTCTTTCTTAATGATGAACTTAATGATGTTGATAATGTTGAACGTAACGTGGAAGCACTCAATTTTGGAGGCATATTTAGTAGAGTAGATTATACGATGATACTATGTGCACAGTGTGCACGTAACGTAACTGATACAGCAGTAGTAGCTATGATTATATGATTAATTGCAGTAGTATGATTTGTGTGGGTGAAAGTGAGAAAGGCAATAATGTATCAATAATGTATCAATAAGTATCAATAATAATCAATATTAAAGTGCAATGACGGATTATCGAGCAGGGAAGTATCAGAGTCGTTATAATATAATATGATTTCGTTGTATTTCTGCAGGGAGAACCAATTTGAGGGAATGTTCTGGGAATGGATAATTTTTAGTTTCTACTTCCTCCGCTCTTAATCTTCATGTCAGAATTTAACAAACTGTCTTTGGACGCTGTCCAAGAGGAGGGTTTCAAGCCCTTGCGAAAGGTGCGTGTCAGTAAGCGCGTCATAGTGCTCAAATAACTCCTTGATGAGAGGCGTCGTCAAAAATAATGCGTCCAACGGGTTGGTGATTTGCGCCTGTAGAGGGGGTTTGGAGCGTACTAGCATTGATTCAGTGATTGTACTTTCTGCCATGTCGACGTTTGCGAGAGTCTCTGAATTCAGAGTCTCTGAATGAAGTTGATGGTTGAATGTTGACGGTGTCCCATCTCGAATCGACCTTGACTGCAGTGGATGTCATGATCTGCTTCGTTTTTTTGTTTAGTACCTGGAAGGCTGAGGAGTGACGAGCCAGGCCGAGGTAGAAGCAGTCGTGTCCTCTTGAGGTGTATATGTTGTTTCCGGGGGACTTGTACAATTTGCTCGGATCGGCGATGAACGCTGGGGCGCCGAACGGTTTGAGGAGATGTATGGGAGGTTTCTTGCCGAACATGATTTCATAGGGCGCACTCACTCTCTGCTCTTCTAACGCTACCTAACGCTACCTAACGCTACCTAACGCTTTACAACATCACACAACATCAACAGACTTTCTCAGAAGGAGGCAACCGCAACAACCACACCTCTACAGCCCCTGGTTCCTTTAAATTCAAAGACCCCCTCTTCGACTACTACAAATACATCGATTACCGCGAAGAGATCTACGTAAACCGTCTCCGCGAAGCCGTTGCAATAAAATCAGTCTCCGCCTGGCCCGACCACCGTCAGGAAATCTTCAAAATGCTCGAATGGACTGCCGCATGGACTGAAAAGCTCGGCGGTAAAGTCCAACTCTACGAGAACCCATGTAAAACCCAACAACTAGACGACGGTACCACCATCCCCCTCCCTCCTATCATGTTAGGTAGCTTCGGGAACGACCCTAAAAAGAAGACCGTATGCGTGTACGGTCATTTAGACGTTCAGCCGGCTCTCCTGACGGACGGTTGGAACACTGAGCCTTTCGAGTTGACGGAGATCGACGGGAAGCTTTTCGGTAGAGGTAGTACTGACGATAAAGGCCCTGCGCTTAGTTGGCTGTGGATGGTCGAGGCTTTTAATGAGTTGAAGATGGATTTGCCGGTTAATATTAAGATGATTTATGAGGGGATGGAAGAGTATGGGAGTGAGGGGATGTTCGAGACTGTTAACGAGGTGAAAGGACCCCCCCCAAAACACCCTCCCCACCTTCTCTCCCTCATCTAACCTAATACCTACCCCCCCCCCCCCCCTCCCCCTCCCCCTTCTCCTCCAGCTCGCAAAACCCGGAAAATTCCTCTCCAACGTCGACTTCTTCTGCATCTCCGACAACTACTGGCTGGGTAAAAACAAACCCTGCCTAACCTACGGCCTCCGCGGCATGTCCTACTTCGAAGTCGGAGTAGAGTGTTCTACTAAGGACCTACATTCCGGGGTTTACGGAGGGAGCGTACATGAGGCGATGACGGATTTGGTTAAGTTGATGAGTACGTTGGTTGAGACTGATGGGACTATTAAGGTTGAAGGGGTTATGAAGGATGTTGCGCCTGTTACGGAGAAGGAGGTGAGGTCGACGCCGGGAGAATATTCATTTATGATTTTGAAGATTTTGTTCCAAACTCTGACCCCCCCTCCCCCGCCCCCCCCGCCCCCCCCCACTCTTGCTCCACTCGTCAAAGCAAGAAATCTACGAGACAATCGATTTCGACCTTAAAAATTACGCCGAAGAGGTCGGAGTAACGACCATAGGCGAGGCTCGCCTCAGGCACGACAACAAGAAGGACCTCCTCATGGCACGCTGGCGCTTTCCGACCCTCTCCCTCCACGGTATCGAGGGAGCGTTCTCAGATCCAGGAGCGAAGACTGTTATACCTCGTCGTGTTTTGGGAAAGTTCTCCCTCCGTCTCGTCCCCGATCAGGATCCCAAGCAGATCGCCGAATGCGTCACCAAACACCTGAACGCCGAATTCGACAAACTGGGAAGCCCGAACAAAATGTGGGTTAAGGCTCACCACGGAGCCAAGGCTTGGCTCTCATCCACAGACCACCCTAACTACACTGCCGCTGCCGCAGCGGTTGAGAAAGGTGAGAGGCTGGTCGAAGGAACGAACGCGACGACGCTGAGAAGGGATCGTTTACGGCGTCTATGATACTCTTCGCCAAACTCTTCCCTAAAAAAAAGAAGAAAAAAGCTGCCGCCAAACGTTCGACACGACGTTTTCTAACGCTATAAACAATTCCTCCTTGCCGCTTATATATCGCTTATCGCTTCTATCTCAGTCTACGGCCTCGCCCCCGACATGACCCGCGAAGGTGGTTCCATCCCCATAGCCACCTGGCTCGAAGACGCCACCCAAATGAACGTCCTCCTCCTCCCCGTCGGCGCCTGCGACGACATGGCTCACTCTCAGAACGAGAAGTTCGATAGGAAGAATATGGTTAATGCTATTAAGGTTTTGGGGTGTTATTTGTTTGAGATTGCGAAGATTAAGGGACCGAAACCGAGTGAGTGTAGGTGTGAGCCTATTAGTATGGAGGATATGATGATACCGGGGGCTTTCGCGAGGGGGTTTAGGTGTAAGTGTGAGATTTAAAGGGGGAGAGAAAGGGAGAGGAGAGGGGGAAAAAGAAACGTCAACTTATGGTGGGGGGGGGGTGGAGTACGGTCATAATTAATATTTTTAAAACTGCACGAGAGGGAGGGGGAGCGTTTCCCCGCCTCATGGAGAGGGATACAGTTTAAATGAACAAAATATAAACTCTTTGTTGTGTGGATTGCTTGCTTCTATTTTTCAAACACACAATTGTTCTCTCATTTTCTCAAATACAAACTATGACGGCGGGGATATCTAGGCGTCCTCAGGCTTGTTATTGCTCTCCTGACTTCCCGGAACCGGCTCCCCCGGAATGTCAGCCTTTTTCCGGAAGTACTCCGCGGAGAACGCGAGGAGGTCCTTGGGGTTTTCGCGGATCACGGCCTTGGTGTATTCCTTGAGCATGCCGGGGAGCTCGGGGTGGACTTCGATCTGCTCGGCGCTGAAAATTCTGTTCACTTCCATCGGGGACCTTGGAGGGGAGGGAGGGTTAGTTGAGTGTGGGGGCGGAGTGGGAGTGGGAGTAGGGAGATGGGGGAAACAATAAATTCAATCAACAAAATACGCCAGCGAGGGAAAGCCAACACAAACTGAAGAGGGATGCCGACGATACGAGCGCGCTGAACCAGTATTTCCGGGATAGGCGACGTCCAACTGGAGAAGCCCAGTCAAAAACCCCAACAGCACCGGTCAACAACAGCAGCAAGACCTGAAGGGGTTTCTCAACACTCGCGACTCGAATCGCTACGAAAACTATAAGCAGAGACTGGACATGCTATCCCCCTTCCTCAACTGCGAAGATCCGAGACCGCCAATGCTTCTCACAAATTCTTCAAAAAAAACAATTTCACAGTCATTTTCAACTTTTGACTTTTTCACTGCCACAAAAAGAAGCGTATTAGTTGGGACTCGCCACTCAGCATAGCAGGGGTGCATCGCCTCAAATCACCGCCCAACCCTCTCCCCCTCCCCCCTCTTCATACTCCGGAAACTACAAACCTCCGCCCAAAATCAGGCTGCTCGTTTTGTATCAGAAAAGCCTCTCCCAAATCCCCCCAAATCCCCCCTAACCGAATCAAGCCCCTCCCCTCATGGCTTCCAACAACCGAATCTCAAGAGCCCGCCTCACAAAAGCGGAAAACTCGTCAACCTTCCTCCCCACCCCAACAGTCATGAGGCCAAGCAGCAGCAATAGTTTCGTAAGGCCAAGCAGCGCAAGGTGAGTGGCTCCCCTCGCAGGGCATTGCCGACCTGAACACAACTGCTTTCCTCCCTTCTTTAGCAGACGATCCAACCGAACAAAATTCACTCACCCCCTTCTTCCCCCACAGCGTTACGCGCCCCCAATCTCAATCTGGCATGAGACATTCTTCCCTAACCCACCGGCCCTCCTCTCGACCGAGCACCGCAACCTCTCGCCGCCCGCAAACCTTCACGTACCAGATCGGCAAGCAGCCGAGCCTACCGATTTCGCGGCCCAAGTCTGCGGTGCAAACGTTACTACAGGGCAGTCATAAGGGGGGCAATTCTGGTGAGACACCTCTGAAGTTTGTCGAAGATTTCAATAGTTCTCGCTCTCACACGCACTGCGCAGCCGCATCAAAAAGCTTGTACACCCAAAAGCGACCCGTGAAGCCGTACACGCAGCCGTCGTTGCTTATCGAAGGCACGGGCTCGTCCCAACCTGCCCACGTCCCTCAGACGAGCACTCGCATTAAAACCGTGAGTACCGCGGCGAATAACTCGAACCGATCGTTTCGAGAAGCAATTCCCACTAAGCCGAACGTTTCGACGGGAAAAACCCTTACTGTGCGAAATTACATATCATCATCGTCACCGAGCCAGGTGGTGTTCGGCGGCGGGACTCACATTTATTGCTGGGGTACGAACTCTGCCCGTCAGCTCGGTCTCCCTCCCTCATCGCACGTGCCTCTCAGCACCTCTTCGGTGTTGAACTTTGGCCACAAGATAAAAGACGTCTGCATGACGAACGGCACAACTTACATAGTTACGAGTGAGGGCAGCTTGTATCGTTCGTCACCAGGTAAGGATTAGGAAGCGCCGGAGAGATTGGAGAGGAGAGAAATCTAGCTTGCGCTTCCGTCACCAACTCTCACCCACCCACTCACTCATTCACTTTACTCACCCACCCACACCCTCAGATTTAGCAGTAGAATCGGGCTTCGCTCTCATTAATTTGACGAGGAACCTCAGAATACAAAAATGCCTCGATTCGGGGGAAGGAAGTTTGATATTAATTACCGAGAAGAAGTGCTTCAGCTTTGAAGCCACCAGTCGAGGGAGAGATAAGTTGGAGCCAATTGACATTCCGCAAGTCTCCCTCGTTCGCAACGCTGCAGAAGACGAGCCCATCGCCGGCCCTGGCGTTCTTAATTCGGAAACAAAAATCGTCGATGGATCCCTAAGACGAGATGAAAACGGCTCGATAAGATGCGAGTTCGTTGACGACAACCAAAGATTACTGACACACACGACCGGTACCGGGAAAGTGAACAATTACGTTGACGACAATGCCGTCGCCTCAACTTCCGCCTCAACTTCCGCCGCCAGCGGCAGGATTTATTTAAGCGTAACGATGCTACCTGCCGACATCAAGGTCAAGTCCGTGGCAGCTGGCCACGAGTACACCATAATCTCCTCGACTCTCGGGTTGACGTTGACTAAGGGAGACCCCTCAAACGGCAAATTAGGCCTTGGCCTGATTGAATCCAAGGAACTTCTGAATTGGAAGCATTCAGAATTTAAGGTCGTAACGAGCCTCAAAGGCACCATAGTAACGTCGGTCCATGCGAGCGGCGAAACCTCCATGTGCCTCGACTCAACACACAAAATACACACGTGGGGTTCCCCGCAGAATCTGGGAGCGCCAAATTTACTCGGCCACGCCTCAACGTCCTCCGTCTGGGTGCCGAAATGCTTAACTGCCCTGAGCGACAACGTGCCAATCGTCAAAGTTTGCCTCGGTGCGTCGTCTTGCTTCGTCATCAGCGACGCGTCCAACATTTACGGGTGGGGAGTCGTGCCGTCAAACGTCAGCAGAGAAAGCCGACGGTCCAGAAATTTGAGTAAGAACAATCCTGCCAATGGCAGCAGCACCAACAGCAGCAACGATTCCACTCCTCAAACTTCTCCGAGGGATCAAAGTACCGTGAGTATCTTACCCGTGTTGATCGAGTACTTCGTTGGCGAAGGCATTGAAGTACGCGATGTGTTCGTCAACGCCGCAGCGTACGAAGACGGAGGCCACTGCGCAATGTTTTTGGGCCTCGGCGCCGTCGTCGAGGAGCTCGACGAGGTGAAGGAGAAGGATTTCAATGTCATTGAACCGAGAAAGTGCACCATTGACGACGTCAACGAGCCCTTTGATGCAGGAGAATGGAACACATTTTACGTATTGGGCAAGAACAAGGACGACCAAGACGTAGGCGACTACGACGAAGGCTTCAGAAACGGCGCGAGACTTGTTTTGGGCGTCGACGTCGAAAAGGTAGGCGAGGACAAAGTCAGCGCAGCAAGTTTGAGGTTCAAGAGCAAGAAGGTGGGAGGATGCGAAGGAGGAGGCAACCCCGTAACGGTCAATACTAACTACGAGGGCTACGGGGTCTGGCGCGTCAAGGTGCTGTGCGGGAGCGGAGGACTGTATAAATTAAAGTGTTGGTTTAGGAAGGAGTTCGAGGGCGACGGCAGTTTCGGCGAGAAGCAGCCGATTAAGGACGAGGCGGTTGACGTGCAGGTGCTGCCAACCAGCGTCGACGTCGAGTTTTGCGAGGTCAAGGGAGAGCTTTGGGAGGAGGAGACCGTGAAGGTCGGCAACTACAGGCTGCTGGTGAGGCTGGGGGACAAAAGCGGGCCCGTCAGAGGAGGGGGGCATATGGTCAGGGCGACGTTGCAGCCCGTTGGAACCGGAGGAAAGCGGGTGAATAGCGTCGAAGGGGTGGTAGAGGATTGTGGGGACGGCTGGTACGTTGTTAGTCTGGAGTGCGGGCGGAGCGGGGCCTTCGGAATTTGGGTGAGGGTGGGAGGTTGGCGGTATCTCGGTGACGGAAATACCTACATCACGGAGGGAAAGACGAGCCCGACCACCACAACCGGAACCGGGCGGCGGAGGAGGACCCGCAGATCCGGAGGGGGTCTCCATCCGTTGACTCCGCTTCCGCCGGCACCGCAGCACGTCCAGATCCTTGCGTCCCACCCTCATTCGCGGACTTCCTCGGTCGATCTCACTTCTTTCGCCAGCCCGTCCAATTTGTTGACGTCCGTTGGTAGCTCGACCGTATTTGCCTTGCACCTAAGGGACGTGTACGGGAACTACGCGGACTGTGGGACTCACGACATTGAAGTCACGATCAAGGACTCCGGCATCGGGGAAGAGGTCCCATTCGCGGTCCTTGAGAAAAAAATAGGAGTCTACTCGATCGAGTTCAAGCCCCACTTTGCAGGCAATATTAGAGTTGAGTGCAGCATGCGGGCCCCCGTCGATTCCTTTACGGACGGAGGCCTCGCCCTGCGCAGGATGGGCCAGGGGGGCGGAGATAATGCGCTGGACCCCTTCCTTCACCAGTACGACGAAAACGACGTCAGGAAAGGGAGCAAGCCGCAGCAATTTCAGAAGAGCGCGATATCGGGCACTCCGTTCTTCATCAACGTTCTGGAGGTGCCTCTGAGCAAGAGGATGAAACCCGCGGAGAGCTGCGTGGAAATTCTGGACGGCAGCCAAGGCGAAGGGGGGGAGGGGGGAGAGCCGGCCAAGTTCCAGTGGAAGAAGACGGCTTGTATCGGGAGCGGCGCCATCGCTTTCATCCGCCTTCAACTCAAGGAGAACGACAACAAACCCATAAGCTTCGAAAATTTGACGGCGCAAAATTGCAATAGCATCGCCGATACCTTGAAAAGCATGATCAAGGTGACGCTTCACAAGTGCGATCAGATTCCCCAGGTTACGCCTGGTTTTAACGGCATCAACGCGCCCGTCACGTTCGAGATTGGAAATGCCAACGATCTCGCGAACGCCGGAAACCTCGAGTCGCCAAGAACGGGCAGCACGCCGAGGTCAAGGAGGGACAACTTCAGGGCGAAATTTGGAAAAGGCGGAGCGGGGGTGGGGGGCGGGGGAGACGGACCGAACGTGATATCACCTCAGTTTGAGGTGGAGCTCAGTCAGGAGAGGTGAGTAGTCGTGGGAGAGCGCGAAGCGTCTCGGTTACTACTTACTAAACATTCTTGGCTTAAACTTAAACTTACAATTTCTCATCGCAGCTTCAACATGATGGTGAACAGGCTCACTGGAGGCGACGGGTCCGGGGCGAGGGAGTCTGCTCTTCTTAAGGTGCACCTTCCCCTGGCCGAGGACATGTTTTCGTTGCACGTGAGCTGCGACGGAGAGCACTTCAAAAACTCTCCTTTACTGCTATCAGTCGTGCCGCAGCTTAGTCTAGGGTTTGCGAGAGACGGAACTCTGGCGGCAGACAACAAGCTCAACGACGGCTTCTTGTACGTGCAGGGCTGCGAGGTGCTACAGAGGAAAAACCAGCCCACGTCGCCTTCATCTCCATCGCGCAGGTTGAGGATGCGCTCGCCGACTGCGAGCTTGACCGGAAAGCCCATCTTATCTTTGCTTCCAGGGCAGTACTTGTCAGCGCCGCGAACGTTCTTTGAGATCTCGCAGAGCCTTCACTGTCCGTTGCCCCTTGCGGTCGTGATAGACGCTAGGGACGATCCGATCTTCAGCAGCTTCGCGGCCTTCGCCGCGGGGCTGCTCGGGTGCTCGCGCGACGACCTTCTGAGCAAGCTCAAGATACTCCTCACCGCCGTGATCGGTTCCACGGGGGGGAATTTCTGCTACGCCAGCCACGGCACGCCGACCACGTCGATCCAGTCCCAGGAGCTGGACCGACTGTGGCAGAAAATAGGAGTTTCTCAGCAGAACTCTTCAAGCTTGGCGCTCAAGGTTGGCGACCTAATGGGGATATTTAGCAGCAGCGGAGTCGCGGCGTTCCAGTTCGCCTCTGCCGCGCTGGCCAAAGCGAGAGCTCTGATCTTCAAGTACGTCTGCGACAGGTGCGGAATAATCGGCGTTAGCGTCATTGCCAAGGAGGGGGATGGGGGCCCCTGCGTTGTTCGGGTCCAGGGTCACATCGTGGACTTTGTGAAGAATGGGGTCTTCGAGGTGGATAGGTTTGTGGGTGGAGTTGGTGTTGGGGTTGGTGCTGGAATTGGTGTTGGTGTTGGTGTTGGAGGAGGAGGAGGAGGAGGAGGAGGAGGAGGAGGGTTTGAAGGATTTAGTGTGGAGGACGAGAGCTTCTTTGGAGGGAATCGAGGAAGTGAGCAGGGGTTGACGAGGTTGGTGCCGGAGAAGGAGCAGCAGGAAGAGGTTGGAGTGAGGCTGGGAAACGAACATGAACATGAACATGAACGTGAACAGGAACTGGAACGGCTTCGCCGGCAGCAGGAAAATTACAGGGACAAGGGCGAAGGTATGGGAGGTAGCGTTGGCCATGACGACAATATCGACGACTACGACGATGAGATAAATTTGGCGGCAAGGGACGAACGCACGAAGACCACGCCCATCTTGGTCAGGAGAAGGCTCGGGTCGGCGGGCAGCGAGGAGAAGGAATTTGACAGCGGAGGAAGGGGAGAAGGAGAAAAAGGAGGAGGAGGAGGAAGCGCACATCAGCACATCTTCCCAAAGGACCTTGGCGGAGACTTTGCGGACTTTGGGGGTTGGTGAGGGTTGGTGGAATTACTGTATTATTTCGGGTTGATATGAAAATATATTGGGCGAGTTGAGGGAACTCGGGGGGATTCAGGTGTGAACGATAAAATTGAATATATATTGTAAAATGAATTCATTTGAGAAACTTACAAACACACATTACTGATTTTCAGAAACAGTTCGAAACAGCAACAAGAAATCGAAATGGATGTCAAAAAGGAAAAAAGCCACATTATTTTCCCCCAAAATTTTATCAAAAGGCCGCACCACGGCTAGCTTCATATCAAGGACAGGGTCGTGATCGCCTCTCAATTAAGCAACATTAAAAGTAGCGTCTCTGCGTCCTTTCTGCCTTGAGAACACAATATCGATCGAATTGAGCCCTTCCTGGGAGCCCTCACCTTTCTACCTCCACCGTCGTCCTCAGACGACCCCGCTATCTTTAATACAAACACTCCCCTTTCCTTCTACCTCTATCCTCCCGACCGCCCAATCTTTGAAGACTCCAAACCACTGTAAAAAGTTATAACTTACCCTTAATATGGACGCAGCCTTCCTACCCCGACAACTGAGCCCTCTGGCGACCCTGCACGACCCGCTCTTCCACCACGGCCTCGGCCAGGTCGGCGGCAAGGAAAACATAACCGCAATTTCCGACGTCGGCGTCGAGGCGGTGATCCTCTCATGCTACTTGAACGGCATAGTCTTCCTAATCTGCGGTCTGGCCTTTGAGATCCTCCGCCGTTGGCTCCCCACAATCTACAACGGTTCCTCGTACCACAAGCCTTCCTCCCGGCAGCCTCCTCCTCTTCCTTCCTCCCTCCGCCCCTCTTCCATCTGGACCCTTTGGACGACCGTCCACGCCGTCCCCTGGCACAACGTCCTCGAGTGCGCCGGCCTCGACGCTTACATGTTCCTCCGTTACATCCGCCTCTGCGGCCGAGTGACATCAGTCTCAGCCTTCTGGGGGATGATAATCCTAGGCACGGTGTACGGGACTGCAGGGGGCGGAGAGACGGGTTGGTACAGAATGTCCATGAAGAACATTCCCCCCATCGACGACTCCCCGCCTGACGCTGACGACGACGATGCCGCTGCCCCCATCAACCACCAGTACGACGCTGAGAACGGACTCAGGCTCTGGGTGACGGTCACGTTCATGTACATGCTGACGTTCTACGTGATTTACCTGCTCAGCGAGGAGTACAAGCATTTCGTTGAGTTGAGGATGGTTTACCTCGCCAAGGGTGACCCTGACATCACGCCGCAGCACCATTACTCGCTGAGGATAGAGGACATACCGCCGAAGCTCAAGAGCGAGAAGAGCCTGTTCAGGTATTTTGACAAGCTATTCCCGGGGAAGGTGCATAGCGTTAGCGTGGTGTTGAACATCCCGGAGATGGACAAGGTGATGGGGAGGAGGGAGCGGGTTAGACGAAGGCTCGAGAAGGTGAGAAAATGGTTCTCTTTAGTAATTTTACGCTCCTTTCTGGTCTCTGACGGTATCTGACCCCTCCCCACACCCCACGCCCCACGCCTCACGCCCCACTCCCCGCTCTTGTCGCAGGCCGTCGCCATAGAACAAGCCACCGGAGAGGCCGCCGAGCACTTTGTCGGCCGTGCCAGGTGCCTCTGCTGCGGAATTGAGAGTTCCCCCATTATCCCCTTCAAGTGCTGCGGCCAGGACGAGAAGGTGAACAGCTCAAAGTATTACGCCGACGACTTGGAGGCGATGAACGAGTCCATCAAGTCCTTGATCGACGAGAAGGTGAGGCACTGCGAGCTCGTACTTTTGCCGCGCCTTTTCTTCGCTTCTTCGCTACGTTATTCTAACTCGTCGCTTCGCTCCTCGTTCGCCCCTCGTTCGCTCCTCGTTCGCCCCTCGTTCGCAGCTGAGAATCGCCCACCAAGGCACCGGAGAAGAGGACGGCGACGGCCTGCTGGGGAAGATGATCGGTGGGGTGCAGGGGGCGATCAAGGGGATCGGAAGGACTGTTACGAATTCCCGCGCCGAGGTGAAGAGCGGGGACGGCGAAAACGGGCTGGGGACCAACTACGGATCGTTCGACGAGTCGGATCTCCCCCCCACGCCTCTTTCTACTGATAGCAATACTTCACCGTCGTCTCAGTCCCTCCTCAAGCACAGAAAGAAGCCTCCGCAACAAATCGACACCCCCGACGCCTACGCCGGAGCGGGGATCAGCCTCCTCGACAATGACTACTTGACGGAGGCCATGCCCCTGTCGGCCCATGGCATGTCCTCCAGGGCCTCCTCGATCGCCGACTTGATCCAACCCGGCGGCCGCGACAAGCACAAGTCCTGCCTGCGAAGGTTCATGAACAAGCTCGGTCTCGACTTCCTCTCCGCCGGCGTCGTCTACGTCCACAACAAGTTCAACAGCGTTGTCGTCGACTCCGTCTTCGTGAGGACCATGAGTAGCACCGGCTTCATTACCTTCACCGACCTCCAGACAGTCGCGTGCGCGAGCGCCGTGACCTTGACGCACAAGGCCGACACCCTCGACTTGAAGGTCGCCCCGGAACCCCGCGACATTTACTGGCCGAACGCTCATGTCTCTCAGCAGGTCTCCGCGGCGAAGCAGAACATGGCCTCGACGCTAATCTTATTCGGTGCCCTGATCTGGTCGGCCCCCGTTGCGACCGTTCAAGCCCTCGCGACTACTGAGCAATTGGCCAAGGTGAGAGCTGACATATTGTAGCCATGCGTTGCGCGATATCAACGTGAATCGTCTAACGCCCGAAACCCCTCCCACAAATCACCAACTCTTTTGCGTGTCGCAGCTACCGTGGCTGAGCTGGCTCGACAACGTCTCGGATGACGACGAGGAAAACAAGCAACGGGACTTTTACGTGCAGCTGATCAACGGTTACCTTCCCGTCCTGGCGCTGCTTGGCCTCATCCAACTCCTCCCTTTCATCTTCCAGTACGTGGCAGTTCACTACGAGTCAAGGAAGACCCAAAGCGACGTGCAGAGATCAATCCTCCGTAGATTCTTTTACTACCAGATGGCCAACATTTTCATCACCGTCACTGCGGGAAGTCTCCTCGAGAATCTCGGGGAGATCATCGGCGATCCTCAGTCGATCCTGTCCTTGATGGCGGACAAGGTGCCGACTGTGGTCGGTTACTTCATTTCCCTCATCGTTACCAAGATTTTGGCCGGTCTCCCAGTGGTTCTTCTGCGGCTAGGAGCCCTCTTCCGCATGGCCTTCTTGCGATGCTCCTTCAGCGAGAAGATGCTCACTCAGCGCGAGCTCAACGAGGTCTACCGGCCTCAGGAGCTCCTCTACGGCTGGGAGTATCCGACCCAGCTCCTCGTCATCGTGATCTGCTTTACGTACTCCTGCATCTCGCCTATTATCCTCCCCGTCGGGGCCATATACTTCACGTGCGCCCTACTCGTCTACAAGTTCCAAGTCCTCTACGTCTACACTCCCGAGTACGAGAGTGGAGGAGAGGTGAGAAGCTGGGAATGCGTCTGTAAAGTCGTGTTGTAATTGTTAGCACCGCTACTTAATTCTAATTCGTCGCTTCGCTCCTCGGCTCGTCGTCGCAGCTCTTTCCCTCGGTCCTGCACCGCACTCTGGTGGGGCTGACTTGCGGGCAAGTCACCCTCTTGGCTTACCTTTACCTCATTCTTGGCTTCGGAAAGTTCTGGCAGCCTTACGTTCTCCTCCCGCTTCCCTTTTACACGCTATGGATGGTGACGAAGTTCAGCGAGCAGTACGACAAGCCAAGTGAGCGCCTCTCGCTGGAGAGGGCTGTGGCCATAGACCACGAGAATACTATTCTGGGTTACCAGGAGGAGCTCATCGGCTCTTTCGACAAATTCTCTTACCGTCAGCCCTTCCTAGACCCGGCCAACGCGGTGCTTGCCCCAGAACCTTATAGAACTGACATTTCTTCTGCTGTGTGACGTGTGTGGAAATTAAAAATGATTCTCTGTTTATTCTAAAGCTTATTAGGTTTTTTGGTTCTCTTTCGTTACTGAACGTTGTCGTCGTCGTTAAGTCGTCTTCAATTTCTCTCTCCACCCCCCCTCTTCCTCAAGTGGACCCCCTTCCTATCTCGTGATAGCCTCTGAAGCGCGCTGATTCAGCGGAATTGGTGCCTCCTGCGTCAAGATAGACGTTAGCCAATTTGAAATGTGTCTCGTTGCTTCGCTCCTCACAGCTTCTCACCTCGTTCATCTCTTCAAACTGCACGTCCTCTTCTTCAAGGCCGCTGAACAACTCTTCGTGCTCCTTGACTCGCTCTCTTAACTTCCTGTTCTCCTCTTCGACTTTCTTCAATCTGCGACGAGCGAAGCGAGTCGCAATAAAAGGGTCGTTCGTGTTGTTAATAACGGCGTATAATTTGGCAGCAGCGACGTTACGCACGGAAGTATCGACCATGCACGTCAATATCCAGTGCACCTGGCACTTCAACTCGTCGCTTCGCTCCTCGCACACTCTCACCTTTTATTCTCCTCCTCCAGCCTCTGCAACTTTCTCAAATCAGCTTTTGATATCGTAGATGTCGTTGATTTCGTGGACGCCATGGAATCTCCCATTGTTCCCCTAGTGTCCATGGTGGTTCTGGTGTCTCGAGTGGTGGTTTTGGAGTCCCGGGTCCGGCTGCTCTGCCTCTTCATCGGCGACCCTTTCCCAGTTTCGGCGATGGACAAGCCGGTCCTCTGATCAATGCTCATACCCCTTGTCAGATTCCTGCTGCTTTTTGCCTTCATTTGGATTACCTTTTCTTTCTCCTCCTCTGTGTGCTCACTGTGCATGAACTTGTGCCTCCTGTAACACCAGACGATGAAGTACAGGAGGAGGAGGACGAGGATAACGCATGCCGCAATTATGTAAGGCGCGAAGTCTTTGATTTCCTTGACCTTTGCCTTTGGAAGCTCTCCTTTGTACTGGCCGTTGGGGAGTTTCGCCGGCAGCCAATCGTACTTGGAGTGTCGCTCAAGGAGATAAACAAGTTCGGTGGCATTTCTGCGGATCAGGCTCGGCTCGCACATGGTCCATTCCTCTTTCACTTCCTCGATTCTCGACGTGTAATTTTGCGCCCCCAGAAGAGATGTCAGGGCCCAGTACAGGCCCTGCCGCTGAAAGCAGCTGTAAGTGCATTTTTCGCTTTTTATGGCGTACCAGCCCTTGCATTCGCCGCTACTCGGGCTGATGTAGTCCTTCCAATAGCCGCTACCACAGTCCAAATTGAGTTTGTCGATCTTGAAGTTCATCTCTGACATAGCTCCCGAGCCTGCAGCGTGCGCTACAAGACCCTCTCCGAACGCCTCCTCGTATTTGTGTCGTACTCCGCTGTGAGTAATCAAGTGAAGGACTTCCTCCAAGGTTTTATCGAATTCGTCTTCGTCGTAGAATGAGTCGCCGCGAGGACCCTCACCATGATGAAAGGCATCGAGGGCCTTGGACTTGGGGATAATCTCCGAGCTGAGAAGCTCTTGATAGTTGCCAACGGCCCCCGCCACCAGCAAATTCAGGTACTCAATCCAAACAAGGATGTCCGAGGGCCTGAAGAAGTTATCAGCGTCGCGTTGATCATCAAACAGCAATATCGATGCATACCGCCTGAAGAGCTCGTCCCCGACCTTTTCGTCGTCAATCTAAGACGAGGGGAACGAGTTAGATTAGGGGGAAAGCAGAACTATGTTGCTCCTTGAAGCCTCTCACCTCTCCATCCTCGTCGTTGTCCAAGTACTGCGCGAGCACATTCGCGACGTGCTCAACCTTGATATCCGGCACCGATTCTTGTGCTATAATGTTGATGCCAAACACATTGATGTACTGCGCGGTTGTAATCCAGACAGAGGGGTGTGTTAGATCGGGGGATGCACAGGGCGAGAGTGCATAAAAGGTCTTTCTCACCTTGTCAAAGAGAGTACCAAACCCGGGGCTGAGCTTGTCTGGGAGACTGGTCACTCCGCCGATTATTGACATGTCCTCCAACACGGGATCTGCTGTTCTCGGGCCGCAACTGTTTCGGTTTTAGGCCGATTTCGCTTCAATAAAACGTCTAAGGGAGGTTGATATTTTAAAATGACGGTCTAAGGATATTATATATATCGATACAGTCGACTGCTATTGCGGTACTGTGGTCAATGAACAGTGTCTGGCGACTTCTTGAAATTTTCCTTTAGCTAAAATGTCCTGCAACCCCCTGAAAATTTTGCGCCCTGAAAGGGTGCTGCACGAAAAGTCAGGGCGAACTTTCGTCATGTCCGGCCCCACGCGGGACTTTTCATTCTACGAGAATAGACTTTTGGGCTTGATTAGGCACAGAGACTTCGCATGGGTTCCGAGCAGCAGTAGCAGCAAGTGCCACGATGAAGATAAGGATATTTACGCCACTGCGGAGAATCCTAATGCCGAGTCTATGAGGATGCTGCGGGAAAGGATAGCAGAGTGTCGAGAAGAAATGAATGCGCTTCTGCCAAAGCAAAAAGAGACACGTTACGATAATGCCTCTGCTCCGCTCCTGGAAGTAAAGGAGTCTGGCATACCGGGCGCGGGGAATGGCCTGTTCACCAGTGTAGATGTTTCCGAAGGGGAGTTGCTTTGCTACTACACAGGTCACCGACACGACTTTGTGTCTCAGCAGAAGATTGAGGATAAATCGTATCTCCTGGCGGTCGCTGACTTCTTCGTCGACCCCAGGCCGGAGAATTGCTTAGGCATCCTCGCGAGGTGCATAAACGATCCATTGAACCCTACATGTGTGAATGTAAAGTTCGTAGACGCACCGGAACATTTTTCCTCAGCGATCTACACCACGAAATTTATCAAAGCCGGTTCCGAAATCTTCATAAGCTACGGAGATGCATACTGGGAACGTGAACGGCGAGAGCATCCTCCGACGTGTCTCCCAACAATAGAAATGAATAAATAAAGTTCTTCATAGATAAAAAATTACCCCATTTTCAATTCATACATTGCACACAACGGGCGCATTTCGTTTTGCGAGCAAATCAGACAAAAGCGAATTCCTCCCCTCCGCTGTCACTACTGCTATTGTCCGTACTGTCACTGTCGTACACAGGAAGCTTGGGCGCCTCGGACGATTCCTTTTTGGAGGACTTGCTCTTTGCGGAGTCCTTGCTGGCAACGCTGGCGTCGGACTTTTTGGTGCCGCCGGCCTTCTTTGCACCCTTGGACTTCGCCGCAGGTTTGGCCTTGGCCTTGGTGGTCGAGGTGGTTTTAGCTTTCGCCACGGGCTTCTTCTTCGCCGTCGGCCTCGCCCTCGCCTTCGTCGACTTGGCCGTGGCTTTCATCTTGGGCGCATCGTCCTCGCTCTCACTATCGCCCTTGCTACTACTACTATCGTCGTCGTCGCTATCATCGTCGCTGCCCTTACTCTTATTCTTGCTCCTGTTCTTGCTCCTATCGTTCTCATTGTCATTGTTGCCCCCCATGGCGAAGCCCTTGCCCCCCTCCGTCCAGATCTTGGACATGGCCTCGTAGTCGATCTTACGGGAGACCTTCCTTGCCGACAGCGTGTTGAGGACATTCATCTGAATGTTATCGGGGTCGGCCTGGGGAATGGCCGCGGCGGCAGCAGCGGCGGCCTTTTCCTTGTCTTTCTTCTTCTTCGGCCCCAGCATGCTGTCAGTTCGGGACTCCTTCTGCTTCTCGTAGGCCTCGGCCTTCGACTCCTGCTCCTGGGCGTCCAGCCGCTTCTTCTCGCTGTCCTTCTTGTCCTTCTCCTGCCTCAGCCGCTTCTCCTCTTGCTTCTGCAGGAACGGCTCGTTCACGGTTGCGAAGATCTTGTCCCTCTCCTTCTCCTCTTTCTCGGTCCTTATGAGGCAGTCCATATCACCGAAAATGTCGTTGTCTTTGGGGATCTTCTTGATCCAATCGGTGATGCTGAATGACTCCTCCGACTTGTAGAAGCCGCCTGTTTTGGTTCCCGGGGCCTGGTCCTTCAGGGGGTTGTAGGGCTTCACGGACTCTGACTTTGCAATGGCCATCCTCTTCTCAGTGCTCGAAGCCTTCCAGTGCGCCACCTCGAGCATTTTTCCGTTCTCGTCGGCGATCTGGACGTTGGGCTTGATGACCGCGAGGGTCCTCTCGGCCTGCTCCTTAATTTCGTCCTGCGACGAGCGTGGCGATTGGGTTAGCTGCTTACTTGCGTCTCGCGTCTCGAGTGAGACTACTCACCTCCTCCGTCTTTGTCTCGTCGTAGTCGCCATCGTCTCCGGCCTCGATCATGAGTCGCTGGCCCTCTTTGCTGAGTTCTTGACCCATGGCATTCACGAGCTTCTTCTCCGTTTCGTTGTACATCAATGCGGACTCCTCCCTTCGTATCTTGGTCTTGCCCGTCGTCCTCATGACACCCTCGAGCTTGTCCTTGCACTCCTCGCTCTGGAGGAGGGCCATGTCGCCGTTGGCTATAGCCTTGTTTCGCAGCTCCGACGTTCTGTTCTGCGTGAAGCTGGGCGGATCAGCCTCCGCATCGAGCTGCGACGAGTGTAGCGAGCGTGGAGATTGATATTCATGAGTTAGAATTGCTTAGCGATGGCGGATAATGAGCGGAACCGAGAAGCTCACCTCCACCGTGTTGAACTGCTCGAACGTGAGCCTCGCGCTGGGAAGGTACTCGAACTCCTTGATCCTGTTGTTCACCGTGACGCCGCATACCCTGAGGATCTTCGTGACGTCGTTCTGTGATTTGGCGAAGCCGTGGGCTCGCGACGCGATGAGGAGGGCGGCGGCGCAGACGCCAGCGGGACGACGGCCCGCAACGATCCAGTCGCGCTTCATCCTGGCAGTGACGCGGAGGGCCGTCAGGGCCACGGCGTTGGCCTTCTCTCCAAGTTCCAGGTGACTCGCGAACCGGTAGACGTACAGGGCGGGGTCGATTATCTCGAGCTTCAAGCCCAAAAGGCGCCTGAACTTCAAGAAGCAAGTCCCGAGGGTGTACACATTGACCTGCAGCGCGTCGCTAAAATCGATCAGCATGTGCTGACTCTTAGACTGCCTGCACGCAATGTACAGGCACGCGGCGACGACGTGAGTCGTCTTCCTGCCCTGAACGAAGTTCTTCTCCACCGCGATTTGGAAGAACCTGTGGGCGGAGTCGACGAAGAGACTTCCGAGGCGCAGCCTACTGGCGACGTCCTGCGAAGGGTCGAGGAGCGGCGAAGTGACAAGTTAGTATTGGTGTATATTGGAGGCAGTAATGTGATAGTATAGTGACCGAATAAGTATCGTCGCTCCTCACCTGAATTCTCCGCCTACCGTTGGTGAGCGTAGTCTCTCGAGAGTCCCTGGAGAAGCCGTACCTGCCCCCCCTCCGGGACCCGCTGGGGGTGAACGGCTTCGTCATGCTAGCGCTCACGAACTGACCTATGACCTGGCTGGAGCCGCCGGCCTCTGAGAATTCGATACTGCTGACGATGGCGTTCTCCTCCACTACGACGCCGCAGGTGATGCAAATGGCGGAGCCGGACTGCGAGCCGAGTAGCGGCGAAGCGACGAGTTAGACGTAACGTATGTATGTAGCGGTGTTTATGTATATGAGTGTCCAAATGAGAAACAAAATTGGCGGCTTTCTTCACTCACCTTCTCGTCGTACTCAATGTCGGTGGACTCGCAGTTGGGGCAGCAGGTGGAGTTCTGCTGCTGGGCGTTCAGCTGCATGCTATCCCTCTGGCTCTGTTGGACCCTCTGCTTCTCAATCTTGAGCTGGTTGGGCGTCTTCTTTTTGTTGCTCTTCCGCTTGGAGTCGGTGGCGGAGAGGTCAAAGGAGACATGGGACTTCGAGTCGGAGCGCTGCTTCTTCTGGGGTTGGGCCGAGTTGTCGTCCGAGTCGGAGTCGGAGTCGTCGCCGTCGTCATTCTGCTGAGACTGGAGGGCCTGCTGCATCTCTTTGGTAAGGCGCGGAGCAGGGGGGGCGAGGGAGCGTTTCTTCAATGTGGCGGAGGTGGAGGTGGAGGAAGTGGTGGTAGTGGCAGTAGTGGTGGTAGTGGTGGTAGTGGAGGTGGCTGTTGCTGCAGCGGTGGTGGTCGTGGTCGAGGCGGTCTTTTTACTATTGGCTGCGGCGACGTCGTCGTCATCACTGCTGTTGTCACTGTCAGAGTCGTCGAAGACCTCATCTCGGGACTTTGCCTGCCTTTTGATCGCCGCTTTCTTTTGCGCAGCTCCGGAACCAGCGGCACGAGGCCGGGCCTTGGGCTTGGCCTTCTGTGGTTTCTTTTTTGCCTTTGGCCGTTGGCGCTGCAGAGAGGCGAGGTTGGGGTTGGGGTTAGTAATAAAGGCGTGAAAAGTGTGGGAGGTCGATGACCGAAGTTGGTTTACTCACTGGCGTTTGACTCGACGTGCTCATGCTCCTTGGTCTCGGGCCGGGTCCGTGTAATTGCAGTGAAGGGAGGGCCTTGTGAACACCCGCAGTCGATGCGTTCGTCGATACGTTCGAAGACTGGACTGAATTTGACCCCCCATTCTCATCGATCGAGGCAGAACCTCCATTAGATGTAGAATTTGAAGGCTAACGAGGGTTAGAATGTGATCTCAAACTTTGATCGGGGAGTTGAAGGTTCTAGTCAGCGTCTCACCTGCTTGCGAGGCGGCATAGGGCGCGTCATTTCGAACTGTTTGTGTGCAAACTTGAGCTTTTGTTTCGCAGGAGGGTGAGGGAAATGTACCAGACCGAGACCCCTTTGTGAAATAACATAGTAAAAATAGCACATCGAGATTTGGCTACAGCTGGGAATTCCACATTTCGTTTTCAGGCAGCGGGCTCACAAGGCTTGTGTCGCTTCGTAGGGGCAACAAAACACTTGTTCATTCTTTCGGTTCAGTTCCGATCAGTTGTTGGACTTAATCCCGAGATGTCCTTGAACAAGCCGATAACGCTGTCGGATCTGCTCCCGTCATCACCCCCTCTAAAAACGTCCCGTTCACGTTCAAAATCACCCACGAGATCTCCGCCTCCAGTGCCGCTGAGTATGGAAGATATACAGCGGATGCGGGAGAGAGGACGCGGGAGAGCATCTCTAGGTGGACCTGCTGACCAGAACAGCAGCAGCAGTTACGAGAAGGCGCTGGAGAGGAGGTGAGCGCGCCTTACTTTCGGTCGACGTCCCGTAATGTCATTATAGGAATTCAAATTCTAACCCTCTGGACTACGACGATGACGATGAACTTGCAGACGCCTCCAAAAATCTCTCCGGGCAGCCTCTACTTCTCCGTCCCGAGCTCCTCCCCCCCCTCCTCTCCAGGCCTCGGCCTCCCCGCCTCCCGCCCGCGCCTCCTCCCAGCCCCGTTCCCGTCCCCGCAACGAGGTCGCCCGCCAAAACGCCAAGAATTTCTGGGCCAACAGAGTTCCCATGCACCATCTGCTGGAGCAGGAGAGGGCCTACGACGGCCCAGGCGACGGCGAGCAGCAGCAGTCTCCCGTGGCCAGAAGCGATTACAGGGGGCTGCAGAGGGAAGGCTACACGCCCAGCTTCGTCGCAGACGATGATTATGATTACGGCGCTTCTGCGCTCTCCCAATCTCAACCCCAGCCTCCTCCCCCTCCCCCACCCCCAACGACCCCTTACCTCTCCTCCTCGTACTCTCTGCCCACGCCAACCGTCGCCTCGTCGTCGCAGCCCAATTCCTTTAGGCGATCAAGGGATTATTCAAGGGATCGCGGCGTCGATGACGCGAGCGTTAGCACCGCCCGGAGCGAGAAGAGCGAGAGGATCCACAAGCTCAGGGAAGGTCTGAGCCATCGGATCAAGGAGAGCAGGAAGGACAGGGAGTTCCGCGAGCTCGAGATGAGCGTGGAGGAGGAGTTCGGGGCCGGGGGAGGAAGGAGCGCCCCGCAACTGCACTTTACACAGAGCCTGCCAATCGCCAGCGGCGACGATAAAAGCAAAGAGCGCCTGAGGAAGCAGGAAGTGAGCTCGAAAATGTTCAAAGATCACCTGCGGCGCCAGACCTATTTCGGCGGCGCCTCAGAAGTGGCCGAGCTCCCGGGCAGGCGCAAGTCCTACAGGCACGTGGAGGCCAAAGTTGACCACAAAAGCGAGCACGATAACTTCAAGAGACTGGTCAATGGCGTCAAGGGCTTCAATAACTTCAAGGAGAAGAAGTTTGGAAAGAGGAGGGGAAGCATGAGAGAGGTGTTCAAGGAGAAGAGCAGAGAGAAGCTGAAGATGGAGGAGGAGGCCGCCTTGATGATGGGCAAAGGCATTGACAGTGGCAATTACAAAAACAGTGGCGTTTCGTTTGGGGAGCCCAAGCAAGAAGAACAACAACAACAGCAGCAGCAACAGCAGCAGCAGCGGCGCTATAGAAGCAGCAGCGCTGAATCCTTCAACGCGAACGGTGTCATGGTCGGAGAACATTTGAGAGAGGACATGAAAGATTTGAAAGTCCTCGTACAGAAATTCGGAGGATCAGCCCTGACACAAAGACAGGTGAAACACGACCTGGAAGTGCTCATCAAAGGGTTCGAGGACAGGGAGAGGGACATGATGGACGAAATCGAAGAAATGAAAAAGGAATACTCGGCCCTGTATGCGGAGTTTGCCGAGAGCAAGAAAGGTGAGTGAGTGCGATGACACGGGGACAAAAACTACTACACCATCTTACCCAACTTTCTTTTTCCACGCAGCTCGCGAACATCTAGTGGCAGTCATGACCAAAGGCGACACCGACGCAAAGAAACACGCCGAGGCGTTGGTCAGGCAGAACAGAGAGCTTCAAGAGGAAATCGAAAGGGGGAGGGACAGCAAAGTCGTCCTCGCGCTCGAGAGGAAAAACCACAATTTAGAGAGGAAGGTCGGCGAAAACGCGGGCTACAAGGAAGCTTACGGCAAGATGGCGAACGAAGCTGAATTCTTGAAGAAAGAGCTCCAGACCGTGAGGGAGGAGAGGGACAGAGCGGAGGGCAACTTCATGAGGGCAGAGGAGGAGCTCAGGAGGGTGATCAAGCAGGTGGCGTTGAACCCTAGGGGCGAGACTTATTACGAGGGCGACCACGATGGCGTTGACGACGAGAGATACGAAGAGGAATCTGCATCGGCACCTTCTCTTGCTCGTGATTCGTCAACTAAATCTCTGGCGGACGAAATCCTTGAAAGGCAGGATATGTACGGCCTCCATCACGAGGAGGAGGAGGAGGAAGAGGAAGAAGAGGAGGAATATGAATACGAAGAGGTGATGGAGACTATTGATGAAGTGGAGGAGGAAGAGGTCTCTCCGCCTCCCTCTCCCAGTAAGGGCAAAGGCAAATCAAAGCCCGAAGACATGCCAATATTTCGTGTCAAGACGAAACGCAAAGCGAGCTATTTCGGCGGAGCTCACGAAGTTCCAGCCCTGCCAGGGAAGAAGAAGGAATTCAAAGTCAACCCCACCGTGCCTTTTGCCAAAAAGGACGAGGTACTAGACCAAAAGAGCGGAGTTAGTACTAAGGCAAAGTCGGCGACGACGACTCCAAAACGTCCCTCCTCGCCCAAGATCAAGGACCCAGAAAAGGTTCTTGAAACAGCGCGAAGCCTGCAAGCGGCCAACGGAAGAATGAGGGTCAAGTACTACACCAACATCATAGTCATGAGCTGCCGAAATCTGGAGAAGAAGAAGCTGCAAAGGGGCTTCGTGAAGTGGGTCAAGTTTGTCGTCGGGCTAAGGGAGGACAGTTTGAGACAGAGCCTGTTGGGGTCCTCAAAGCAGGTGAGAGCGAGCGAGAGAGAGAGAGAGTAGTGTAGTTCGCACCGAAGCTACGAGCTGGCTTTATTCACCGCAAGTTTTTTCATCTAACTCATAAACTTGCCGCGCTTTGCTCGTCGCAGTTCCGCGACAACCTGGAAAAGGTTAAGAACATCTACCAGGACGAGTTCGAGAAACTTAAGGAGGAGAACGAAGCGGCCAAGGCGAAAGTGACCAAGGCGGCCATTGACGCAGTCAAGGATAAGGTCCGGAAAGACTCTGAGAAGGAGAAGGAGGAGGAGAACAAAAAGAGGGAGGAGTACAACCGGATAGTTCGGGCAAACGCAAGGGGGATGTCGGCCGCGCCAATAATCGTGTCAATAGGTGCGGGGGGAGATGAGGGCGACCAGGTGTCGGTTTCGTCGACCCCTCAGAGCGTAATGTCCGTCCAGACGTTCGAGTCGACGGAGAGCAGGCGGCGAATGTCGTCGATAAGGAGGCAGATGCAAATTGACGAGAAGGTCACGCCGGACCTGGTGATGGAGCGCAGGCACGTGGAGCGTTTCGAGACATCAGCCCAGCAGAACGTTGGGTTCGGGAGCACTCTTAGGAATACGCCGAAGATCGAAAACAAGGGAATTGCGGCGCCCCGGAACTCAGTCGTGCCGATGACGGCGAAGGCGAAGGAGAAGGAAGGTTACTCTGCGAAGGACGCGGGAGGGGTGGACGTCGACGAGGTTTTCAAGGCCCTGGAGGCGAGGGCCCTGGAGACGGACGAAAAATTGAGACAGTCCGGCGTCCAGCCGGTCGAAAACGAGCTCGAAGTTGTAGAGAAGCAAACGGAGGAGGAGCTCAAGGCCTTGGGGGATAGGGTCGAGGAGATCAAAGGGGCGAGGAGGAGGAGTTCCAGCGGAAAGAGAGAGCCGCCTAAGATCCCTGGTGGAGTTGAGCCTGCAAAATTGAAGGTCGTTTTGAGATCGGGAGGTGGAGGAGGTGGGAAAAAGGAAGGAGCGATGGTCGCTTCACCAGAACAGGTCAAGGCCAAGGACGACGAAATTGAAAATCTGAGAGCGCAAGTTCAGGCACTTCAGAAGCAGACCGTTCAGTTGTCGTCGAGCCTGACGATGGATACTTTAGGAGGCGATGGAGGCTTAGTAGTGGAGGAATTAGAGGCGGACCCGGAGTCGGAGGTGGAGGTTGAGGAGGAGAAGGAGAAGGAGAAGGAGAAGGAGAAGGAGAAGGAGAAGGAGAAGGAGAAGGAGAAGGAGAAGGAGAAGGAGAAGAAGGAGGGTGCGGGAGTCCAGAAAATGTCAATCGTGCCAAACAAGATAGGAAAGAAAATAACGACGAGGCAGACGCTCCCTCCGCAGGGCACCCAGAAACAAGTAGTGGGGGCGGCGAGGAAAAGGGCCACTGCACAGCCAGTCGGGGTTCAGTCTGTCTTGTCTTCTCCAGAAACCAAGGAGGAGGTACTTGAACTATTACCGTCACCGACGATTGAGCCTTTGGGGAGCCCTGTTGAAGACCCAGGCCCAGTGGAAGTTCCTGGTCCGGTGGAGATTCCTGCACCAGCACCGGCCCCTGCTCCCCAAAAAAACAGCGGCAAGTGCAAAGCCCAGGAAGCCTGGCTCACGGAGAAGCAAGAAGCAAGAGGCCAAAGAGGAGAGGAAGGTCATGTCCGTGGAGAACTTCTTGGCGGCAGACAAGAACAAAGACCCGAATCTCGAAGCGATAGACAAAATGTAAATTATTTCACCACTAAATGTCTTCGACTTATTTTTGCACTATAGCTCAGAATCCTTATCGCCCTTCTTCTTCTTCTTCTTCTTGGTCCTCTGTTTTCGCTTCTCCTCCACCTTCGCCTGCTCCAAAGCGTCGCCATCTACCTCAGGATGATAGTCAAAGTCCGCCGCCGTGTGGCCCTCGTTGTCCTTTAATGTCAGATCAGCTCCCGACTTTGTCAACAACGTCACGACGGCGGTGTGATTAGCGAGGGCCTCCTTGATGATCTTGCTGTTTGCCTCGTCGTCCTGCTCGTTGGACTCCTCCAAATAGCTCTGGTACCGCGACCAAAGGGTTTGGACCTGCGCGAAGCCGTTGTAAGCGAACATGATGGCGCTGTGGCCGTCGACGTTCTGAGCATTGATCTCAGCGCCAGCGGAAATCAGGTCGGAACAGATCTCCCCGTGCCCTCGCACGGCGGCCGCCATGAGGGCGTTGGTCTGGTCCTTGTCCTTGGCATTGACATCGGCGTCGGCCCCAAGGAGCGACTTGACGATTTCCGAATGCCCCTCGGAGGCGGCGGCGATCAAGGCCGAGATGCCGTCCTCGTTGGCGGCGTTGACGTCTATCGTCTTGGCCTTGTCGTACTCGAGCAACAAAGCGACGACCTCGGTCATGCCGCGGTGGGACGCCTGAAGAAGGGTGGTGACGCCAGACTCGTCAATGTGGCTGAGGTCGGCTCCATTCTTGATGAGCAACTTGGAGAAATCGTGATTCTCCACGATGATGGAATCGTGGAGGAGGTTGTGTTCCACGCCCTCTTCGTCGACGTACGCGTCGTTGGCGTCGGCGCCGTTATCTACGAGAAGGGCCGCTACCTCTCCGAAGTTGCCCTTGACGGCGGCAGCAAGGGCCGACTTGTCCTCCTCATCCTTGGCGAGGACGTCGGCGCCGGCATCGATGAGCAACTTGCACACGCCGATGTGACCGGCAGCAGCGGCTATCATGAGGCTGTTGATACCGTCGACGTGGGCCTCGGTCTCATCTCCCGCCTCGATGGACTTGGCGAGCTTGTCCAAGTACTCGGGCTGAGCCTCGACGAGCATGTTAAGGTCGGCACCCGCAGCGAGAAGGGACTTGACGCACTCGTCCTGCAGAAGCGAAGTGAGGAGCGAAGCGACGAGTTAGAATTGAGCGGGCGTGGCAGTGAGTTTGCGCATCTCACCTTTCCGGCACCGCTCGCAAACATCAATGCCGTGCCACCGGAAGTGGCGGCGAGGTCAACGTGAGGCTTGACGTTCTTGCTCTTCTTCTTCTCCATCTCGAGGAGGAGGTCGACGACCTTGCACTGCCCCTGAGACGCCGCGCTCATGAGGGGCGTGACGCCATCGTTGTCGACTACTGCATGGTCGGCACCCTTCTTGATGAGGTACTCGACGACCTTGACGTTGCCCTCAGAGGCGCTAGCAGCACACTCCATAAGGGCCGTCCCGCCGTTACTGTGGCGCTTGTCAACCTCGGCGCCCTTGGAGACCAAGAGCTCAACGACCTCGAGGTGACCGCTGGCAGCAGCGTACATGAGGGCGGTAACGCCCTCCTCGTGCATGGCGTCGACCTCAGCCCCGCTCTCAAGGAGGAACTTGACCTGGTCGAGGTTGCCGGCGGCGCTGGCCACGATGAGAGCGGTGAAGCCGTTGACGCTGACGGCGTTCACGTCGCCTCCCGCCTTGACGAGCATCTTCAGGACGGCGACGCTGGGGGGGGGGGTTGTTAGAATGGATAAACATGTACAGGAAGAAGTGCTCGTGTTTTGGTTACCTGCCGTGCTCGCAGACGTTCATCACGGGGGTCAGGCCCTCGTTGTCGCTCTCATTGACGTCAACGTCCTTGTTCTTCAAGAGGACCTTGACGACATCCTCGTGCCCAGCCACGGCAGCGCTGGCGAGCGCGCCGATTCCGTCCATCCTCTTGGCGGTGACGTCGGCGTCCTTCTTGATGAGGTACTGTAGGACGTCCGCCTTGCCCTCACCCGCTGCGAGCCAGACGGCGTTCACGTCGCTCCCGGCCTTGAGGTTCACATTCGCGCCTTTGTCGACGAGAAACTGAACGACCTTGAGGTGGCCCGCAATGCTGGCCTCCATCAAACTGCTAATTCCGTCCTTATCAACCGCATCGACATTGGCACCATTATTGACCAAGTGCTTCACGACGTCGATGTGCCCTCCCTGGGGTTAGGAGTGAGCGAGCGTGGAGCGAAGCGACGAATTAGAGTTGGGTGTGGTTTGGAGTGGGGGTGGGGGTGGTGGCGATAGCTGTGTCCTACCTGACTTGCAGCAATAAGCGGCGTCAGCTGGTCCCAGTCCACAGAGTTGACATCAACATCGTCCTTAAGAGCTCTCTTGACTTCCTTGATCTGTCCTGAATTTGCGGCAGTCACGAGGCGAGCTGTTTTTGTTAAGGAGCGAAGGAAACGAAGAGTTAGTGTAAGTAGCATCCCTTGCTCGGTTTGGTTGCTCTCACCTCCTGGTGAACTCATCGTCTTGATGTCGTCCTTGGAAGCGAAGTTCAACTGTAGAGGAGTGTAGCTGTACTCGGTAGTCTCGCAGCTCACGGTGAGGGCCTTGTTGGTCTTGGGCTCGCGCACGAGGCAAGTCTTGCCCTCGTCAAAAGACAGGACGTAGCCCTGTTGGGCGTCGCCCAGGATGTTCCATTTCTTGGAACCGCAGTGGGCGCATTTGGAGAGCTTCACTTCCTCGGGCTTGACCGAGTCGGTGCACGTCTTCTTGGCCAGGCACTGGTTGCGAGAGGGGGGTTAGGGGGTTAGGGGGCTTAGGGGGGGTGGGGTGATTGGCTTAGCTCTGGATATCATTCTCACCTGCTCTCTGCCACCCTCTTCAGCCGGTCTCAGGTGAATTTGATATTCTCCAGGGCTTCCCGTGACGTACCAGAGCTGCAGGGCGGGGGACGAGGGTTAGAGGAGGAGGTCTAGGGCTAGGGATATAGAGCGTTGTGTGGCGTCGGATGTCTCATGTCAGATGGGAGGCGCTCATGTCGGCATGAAATAACTTACTGTATCAACGGCACAACGCTTGAAAACAGCCCCTGACAGGCAAAGGCCATCGGAAGTGTCTCTGTCGGAGAGCAGGGCAAAGGGCGCGAAGGTTGAGAGGCGGTGGAGAGTGTTAGAGCTTATTAAAGGGCAACGTAAAAGTCGTCGAGGTCGGCACCCACTCTTTCACTCACTGAAGGAAAAATGGAGGTGGTTCGGCTGCTTTGGCCACCTGCGAAGCTTCGCAGGTGCTGCTCTGCAGCAGTAGTAGCGAGAGAAGGGGCAGCAATAGAGCTACGCGCATTGTTTTATGATGTTGTGAGAGAAAATCTCGTTTCAGGGATTTTGACCAAAATCCCGATTGCGATCCACCCGACCCCATTGCACCGTACCGTCCCGACGTATTGAATGCGAGTAAATAGTCTATTTACTCTCTCTGCACTTACCTTACCTTCGAGGGCTTTCTTCATAACAAACAACGGAGGATTGAGTAAAGGCGCATCGTCCCTGCTTCGCCGAGACATGAGGTGAGGGATGAAAAGGTGTGAATATATCGAGATCCACATACCAATAGGAGAGTAGTCTGTCTTTATTGGGTGGCGACGTTGATAGCTCCAAAGATTCGTTATGGCCTATCTTATGAACTGACTGGATCTCATTGTTGAGGTGATAGCTCCTCTTCTAACACTGAGCCGCCACTCTTCTTCAGCACCTCCGCTTCCTACTTTGCCGTCCACGTCAACATCGTTTGCAAGCCAGGCACCGAGGAGGTCTTCAAGCAGGCAAGCCTCGCCAACGCAAGGGAAAGTGCGAAGGAAGAAGGCATTCTTAGGTTCGATGTCCTCCAGGACACTTCTGAGCCCTCCAAGTTCACCCTAGTGGAGGTTTACAAGGACGCGGAAATAGCTCCAAAGGCACACAAGGATACCGAGCACTACGCCAAATGGAGGGATGCCGTGGCGGACATGATGGCAGTTCCACGTCAAGCGCAGAAGTTTACTACAATCTTCCCTTCTCTTGAGCAAGGTTGGAGTTATCCGACTGAGGGCGATTTGGAATGAGGCACATAACCCCATTTTCAGATCGGAGTGAGTTAGGGGAGGAGAAGGAAGCATAATACCGAGAAGCAGGAGAGCTAACAGAAATTAATCTAAAGTCACGCAACAATTTTATATTGAAAACAAGAAGGATATTCTTTTATTGTACAAAGCGGAGGTGGGCGACTACCTTGGATACATCATGGCCATAACTAATATCAATGCCGGAGAGGTCTAACTTAGGGTTAGGGTTAGGGTTAGGGTTAGGGTTAGGGTTAGGGTTAGGGTTAGGGTTAGGGTTAGGGTTA